>JAODAH020025128.1:0-10407 GCA_027574865.2 Coproporus ventriculus
TTTTGATAGGTTTCAAGTTCTAGTTTATCGACTGTAAAAACTGTTAGGATATGTTATAACAGCAAACTGCATTGTTAAAACTTTTCAGATGTACTTTTCTAACGACTTTACCGAACTGAATTTGATTGGTTTAATGGTTAAACACATTTGTTATTAAATTAAAAGAAAGTTAAAATAATTTACTCTTTACGTTTGTTATTCCCATTTCTTTCCATTAAACCCCGAGAGTTAAAATTTAATTAAGTCATAAATATTAAAATATGAAGTAATAAATTTCATGTAATTATGCATCTAAGAAATACTTGGGAGAGTCTTAAATAACATAAAACGGTATCGCGATTCACGTGACAACCAACACGGAAAATGCCTATTCCGGAATTGTAATTATCCTCGAGATTAATTAATCCCCAAAACCAGTAAGTTGTCGCTATCTTTTCATATGGAAATAATTTATACGGCTTGTCATAATATTTCAATCAAAATTAATTTTATTGATGAAAATTTAAATGTTTAAATCATTTTTATACCTTTCTGCATATAAAATACGCGATAAAATATGTTTTGATTTGTGGTGGATGCACCGGGACGTATTTTGTATATGTTTAGTCATACACCTCTTACATTTTCTTTAGGCAGGTATCCTAGCGTATTCCAGATCGAAATAATTATTGTGTTTTCAAGACTAATTTCCCAAAATAAGTCTAAATTATCCTTTCATTATCCTAAAAGATTTCTTTGCATTTCGTTCCCTTTAAAAACGTTAAATGACACAACCCATGTTATTCTCCAAGAAGGAGGACCTCAAATAAAAATTTATAGCCGCAAACGAGCGAACGGTGTTTTTCCTGCCACAGACCATTTTAAACGAATAAGATAAATTTCATAAATCGCAAAGAAAAATAAGATTAATGTTAGCAGGCCATAAAGTTAGTGTATGACATTGCAGGAGAGGTTTCAGATTCCACAACTTGCGTAATTTATAATGTAAAAGCCCCTTACAGTTTTCCTCGAGACTGAGTAGTTTCAGACTCAACAGACACAGGATGTGCCACCACCTCCTTCCAGTACAAATTGTCTTAGACATTGCTTATAATTCACACTGCATACAGCTCGTTTTGAATTGTTCTGGGAGACAGAAGACCCACACGCAAGAAATTAGGGCAGGGCAAAAACGCGTTCTAAACTAAACACAATGAGTTTCATCCACCCATGAAAACAAAATTTCTAGGGCGGGGATATATCAGTAATGTGCATTTAACACGATCATCCTAACATAAATTTTAATTAAAAATGTTTTTTCGGGAACTTTCTCAGTGCTTCATCATCAAATATGGATTACAAACTGAAACTGCAATGACAGATATCGCAACAGGGCACCTACACGTTATTAAATATCAATTAGGAAATTAGATATACTAAACACAGTTATACATCAATTAGTTTGGGTTACGGTAGTCAGCTATATCATATGAAGCTTGCACAGATCGAGATGTAATTAATATTTAACACGGTGCAGGAATAAATCGATTCCTAAGTAAATGTAAATTAGTAATAGATTCCTAATAGCGGTTCTGTTCAAGATATTAATGAGAGGCGTAATTCGTCTGGATAATAAACGTAGGGTTGATTAAATTGCGGACTGAACATAAATTATATTGACATATTACTTTAATGTTTACGGAAATTCTTATCTAATTGAACTTCACAGACAGGAACAGCATCAATAACAACTCCATTCTACAAATATTACACAAGGTTTATTACTAGTATATAAATTTAAAGACACACAAATTATTACACAATGATTCAATAGAAAATTAGAAAACTAAAACCTTGATCCTGGCGCATTCACCATAATGGAATATATTTTTTCAAAGTTCTAAATGAATTTATTAATATTTATTTTGAAGTATTTTATGTAAATTAATTTTTAATTATAATACCACTATAGATAATATATATATATATATATATATATATATATATATTGTAGAAAGAAGATTAAAATAAGAATATTTAGCAGCTACATCAATAATAATCCGTTTCTTTAGGAACATAACATGAGAAAATTTATGCCAACATATAATTTTATAATGTTAGCGTGTTGGTATTATATACAAAGTTAAGATTTCGAATATGTAAAAGCGCAGTTTATTTTGCTAGTTAATAACCTTTTGTATGCATGTAAGTGTATCATTTCAAGCACAAATTAGTCAGACATTACTGCACTTTAAAGAGAAAATAAAAAAAATAAATAAAATAAAAATAAACGCAAACACCACACAAATCTAATAACACATTTCCTGTCAGTTCAAATTCACCTGCAACATTTTTCACTATCAAATTTCAAAATAAACCGCATGTCAGTCCGCTATCATACTTGAAACCAAAAATTCCTTTGTACTGAAACTTAAATGTTTCAGGAGTTTTATAATTTATCCTTCATGCAAATCGTGCATTACGTTCATAAAAATTGAAAAATGTTATTAGATTAAATAAATTCTTTAAATGATATATTGGGAGATTTGAATATAAAATGTAAATTTGGGAATTTGTATATTAAAAAAAAATAGTAATAATAACAAAAAGTTATAAAGATTTATTAAAATTCGTTCAAATTATTAATCTTATAATATACACAAGGTAAAATTGCATAAATGGCGTAGATTTATTTATGCAAACCTGATTGTAGACCATTTATATTCTGCTTGCAACTTCCTTCCCATATTAATTAACATTAAATTCCTCTTAATTGTGAACTAGTGCTGATTTTTGATTAGAAATTGAACCCTTACTTACAACTGTAATTTCATTAAAGCAGTTCATATAGTCCTATAATGGTACATGTGGGAAATCAACACTACCACCCTTAAAAGCACCGAAATTCAAATAGAAAATTTAACTTTTGGAAAAAAATTTGTTAAAGATAATAAAATAGCACCCTCCTCATGTTAAAGGGTTAGATTTGAAGAGAGGGGTTATTAATGAATATGAATATTCATTACTAGCGTAATTAATTTCTTCTGTAGAGTAGGATTGTGTTTACTATGCACTTGACATGGCGACCTGTAGAGTTTGCTACTTTATAGCGCTGCTCAATTTATATTTCATATTTTACCCCTTCTCCCCCTCCTTGTGTTTGAATTAATTTACTTAAACAAAAAAGATGTAGAGGATTTTATTATATGTGAGTACAATGGATGAGCTTCATGTCACATTTGTTTCATTAATTCATGGGAATGAGTTATGTGATGTTGTCAACAGAATTGATGAAGAGTAATTAGTGACATCATAGATGTAAATTCGAATTGAAAATATTTAAAAGCTTTGCATTTACAATTAAGAGATTTAAAATGTTGACTTTAAAAATAATTTCAAAAATAATGGTATTTTGCATTATTCTTTGAGGGATCCGTCTGAAAATAAAAATGAAATAACTGTTGTAAAACTATAAAAAACCAAAATAAAGATGGAATTCCTCTTCCATTTCACCTATTTCTCACTGAACACAACAATATTTAAATTAAAACAGTAACTTCCGATCTAATGAACTCAACTTATAATTGTAAACAGATTTAATTAAATTTCTTTGCACCGGCGAACGATTCAAGACATGGCCGCCAAACATTCACACAAAACTGATTTCAATGTGCCTGTCAGAACCCATTTCGACATTATTAATTACAATCGAATTAACTTTTCAATATATTTTTTTTTTCAATTCATACTTGTCCTTGACTGGGATTCCAGACATTTTCAAACCGCAACCTCCACAATTCTAAAACTTTTATCCATTTTAAAGAAACGTGAAAAGATTTAATTTCATTATGTAATAATCAATATTTATAAAAAAATTATTATTTCTTTTTTTATATAAATTAAGAATTAAAGATTTAATTATGAATGGGTAATAAGGGTTGAATTAATAATAGTAACCGCGTATTTTCATAAATTTGTAATGATGTAATGAGTATATAAGGGCAATGAAATAAATTTGGTAAATAAATGATCGTTAGTTTAGTGCAGAATTCTGCTCGTGGAATAATTATCTCATATATGTCCATGTATAAACCAATAAATTCCATTAATATCTAAATATCGGTTAGGTAATAACATATGATTTATAATAAACATTGCTTTCATAATAGCCATTTATTTATATTACCCCCATCTGATAAGAACATACGGTTTTAATATCAAACAACATAACATGTTTACATTTTTCATTTAGCTTTATGACCACTTAATTCAATATAAATGTTAACAGGATTTGCAAGTCTATAAAAAAAGAATTTTAGATTAGTATAATATGTTTATTGTCCAAATGAAAATTAATAGAACATGCGAATTATTTTAGTTAACTCTTATCACATACAGACATGCGTTGTTTGTTGGTTGGTGGGATTTAATGAATAGATCTTGAATATTGCAAACAATAAATCAATCGTGCAAACTTTGAGGATGATGTGTCTTGCAGGAAAACTAATTACTAATATTTCGTGTAGATCGTTGGAGAATCTATTATCTCAGTTTTGCGGTAGGTGTGCGCTATAAAGCGAAGTTTGTCTATGTAGTTTCCCCATCCACCATCCTCCTTCTCAATACGTAAAGCTTTAGTTTATTACAGCTTATCTGAAATATTAAAAGTTGAGCTGCTTTTGTTTATAATAGCGGCTCCCGGTAATGAATTAAAGGAGGCGCGAACTTCCCATTTGTGCGGGGCAATTATAAGGAAAATTTATGCCGCACAAAACGCCTTTTTTATATATATTTTTTAAAAGAAAGTTTTGAAAACTTACGCCACCCCCATTGCTCCCGCCAGATTAGCAGATGTTTATGATTCTTGAGTCGGTTTTAAGTCTTGTGTTTTCTGCAAGATTAAAAAAGAATTATGTTTTTCGGGAGGAGGTTGCGCTACGGTCCTTTTTTTCTGCGGCATCGCTTTTTATTTACGTCAACTCAACTAAATTTATTTCGAAAAATGTACTTGCTATACAGTTTATATTTATGGGAAGACACAACTTGCGGATTCTTTTGCTATTTGTCTTGTCACAAAAGCTACCACCTTATTTTACTTATTGGATACCAATATAACTTTTAAAAAATTTATTTCTTTTCTTATCTACTTACTTTTAAAAATATATAAAACAATTTTTAAAAAGTCATTTTTAAATAATTCTCTAATGTGGGACTGTCTCGCCTCTTATGGGAAATCTGGCCACTTTATTGATTGATAATCACCATAACTCTATAAAAGGATCAATTGGAGTATTAAGACCAATTCATATGGAACAAATAGAATCCAACCTCTTTTATTATTTATAAATCCAATCAATATCTCTTTATTTTAATTATTATCATTATTTTTTTTAACAATAGTTTCCCTATTAATCACTACCAAATTATTTAAATAAAAAAAGAAAAACCTTTAAAACTTTGAGTATGAATAGCGTGCACCTGTTTGTTCCCAATTACATTAAACAAAAAAAAGGAATAAGGAATAAAGCAAACAAATCACTCTCTCGAGTTTCTTAAGGGGAAAGGAGAACTAGATCGATTCTAATAGGGGCATGACGTGACGATTAGCTATATATCAGTGACGTGTCGTAACTAATTTCTCCAAACATTTTTTCCATTATTAAGGGCGCTATCAAAAATAATTGGCTTATTGATATTTAAGTATACTCATTTTAGTGATTTAAAGCTATGTACATACAACTTTTAATACATTAAAGTTCAAAGTGATGTATCTACTAGATAAACAACGTATTTTATAGCTACAGAATATATGAAAAATATTTATATACTGGATCAAAGAGCTGTTTTATTTTTGTTATTAACCAGCGGGTATATTAGTTTCATTATAAAGTTTTGAAGTGGTCTAAAAAAGTTTAATTATAACTATATTGTTTTGAGCATTAAATTACAATATAAATAGGTTTTCGGATGAAAAAAAGTCAACTTATCAAATATTTATAATATGAAAGTTTAAATTTTCGCGTTGATAATGTGTTGCTAGTAATATAACTGAAGTGTACTTATGGGTAAATATATTTAAAATGTTGGTTTTATAAAGTATGTAACTAAATGTAAAAAAATTCATTATAATAATGACCTTGAACTTTTTATTACCAATAAATAAAACGTTTTTATTTTATTATAATATTAAAATATGTCTTGCAAATCTATTGCTGCTTCCATTTTAAACAGTATGAACTTGAATCTAGAACTAATGAAATAAGCTAACTAACTTATTCCTACTTCATTCAACAAAATTTTCACTCTTGCCAACGATGTAAATTTTGTAAATAGATATTTCTTTATTAAATCCGTAATAATTTCATTGAAAATCTTTTCTTAACATTGTATCTAATTTAAATAATTATTTTAGACGAAAATTCCAAGTGTGATATACGAGTTATGTTAAATCTTATTATAAAATTTCTCGAACGGTATGTGCTGTCCTATTTCTCCCCCGGAATATTAAAACTGCAATCCTGCATGCTAATCAAATGCGCGCGCCCTGTGCGAATTTATTTGTGACACGTCACAGTTCTGAATTACATGTTACGTGCCCAGAGCCAATAATTAGTCCGGAATTCTCTGCAGTTCAACGCGTGTACAGAGATCCTATCCAATGTGCGGGGCCTTTATGGCTACCACTGCAGAATACACATTCGTAATAATATCACTATAATTACTACATGTGCAGAGATTATCCTCGTATATACTACAACCCCCCTAACTAAAAATGCAAATAATTCATGACAATGAAACTTAGTTATTGTGTTGGGGATGGAAGGAAAATTATTACCTGGCTAACAGTAACCCAAGTTTATTTACTTTTTTTGTGTTAGTGGTTTTGTGGGAAATGGGAAATTTGTATTATCTTTGTGGCTAATGAGGAAGCTACATTTACTCCAAATGTTTCTTTTTTTTATGACTATTTGTGTTGATTTTGTAATATGAGTGAAGAGTTGGATGAAATAAACCTGCATATATCAAAAAAAAAAAATCTTCATTCTAAAATATAAACTAAGTGGATTCGTTACCTTATCTTTGGTTAATTTTCATTTTGCAACGTTATTGTATGAACCCTACCACTTCACCGATACAAATATCTTTGAATTATTATAAAAAAAAAGAAAAATAAATAGCAGATGGCAGTTGTGTCAAAAAGCAACCAATAGCTTCGGCCTAATCAAGGCAGGAGTACCACAGAGCAGTGTGTTCAGACCAAATTTCTATCTTTCATTCAAAAATGATCTTGTTACAACTTAGAGCATCATTACCACAACTTTTGATGAAAAATGAAACTGTTTATAAAATTTCAAATAAAACTTTTAATCAATTTTGTTAGAAATTTTATTGCATCTGATTCAAAAATAATAAAACACATTATAAAAACAAGAAACTGATAACTTTAATCGTTTTATTGTAATATGCAGTATGAATGAATAAGAATCTATGGGTAATTTTAGAACTTTCCCAACGACGTCTAAATCGATATTATCGGGGCTTATATGATATTGTTATTACTTTATCTCCAGCTTTCTATTCTGGTTAATGTTGAACAACTGCAAATAACTATTTAAAAATTTGATATCGATATTCCATCCCTTCGTTAACAACATAAACTTTTTTCATATGTGTTTTTTTAAGGATGATCGGGAATATAGATCGATGAATCCCGGATATTTTATGTGAATAAAATTTTATTTTTCGATATTCGTAGAAAAGGAGAAGAGCCGAGTTTATATTACAATATAAATCGGCTGAACTTTACCCATATAAATCAAAAAGTTTATTTCAAGAGCCGAGATTAAAATACTTCATAATTTATGCGAGGAAAATTGCCGTCACAATTTTCGTTTTCCAATTTACCTAAGCTGCTTCTATCCGAACATGAAATTATTTATAATTAGGGTTCTGCACTCGGACATTACAATATAAAGAATCGATTTTACATGCAATATTTATGATCGACATGAATTAAGAAGGATATACCATTTAAAACATACATCTGGATGGATTTTTAACTTTCATTTTGTAATGTTTATTCTATCATTAAAAGGAAAATGTTTAAACATTTCATTTTATATAGTCTATAAATAAAATATTAAATAAATAAATATAAAACGGGATTATATGAGCTTTTTATTTTTGGTAAATAAAAATTATAAATTTGTATTAAATCTATGTTAACATCAAATTCAAATAAAAAAATATTATGATTGTGAAAAAAAAATTAGAATTGATTCATTTCTAATTCAAAAATTTTACATCCCTTTTTGAAATCACATTTCATAAAATTTGATTGGGTAAAAGAGTTTATTTAAAGCTAAAACATCATACCTATCCCTTTTACAATTTTATTTATTTAATTTAGGTAGGTAAAAATGGGATTTACGCATTGTATCCATTTATAATTCAAACATAAGGGATGCAAAATGAAATCTGTTTCGCCCGATTTCTCCCCTTACCTAGTGACAACTCGCAAATAATCTCAAATCGATACTATATCCTACACCACTTTTTAAATAATTCAAAAACTTATCGACTGGGAAATAAATTTATTATGTTCTTCTCTTGTTTCCCGCTCTACAAAAAAATTATATTTAATAAGTTTTAATCATCAATATTTCATTACGTACCAGTAAGCCCCTCGTAAAGTTATTGAATAAATTACAATATTAAAATCGTGGACGAAATGTAGAAATCTGTCGTTATCTGAACTGAATCAAATCTCAACTTTATGTTACCCCTCATAAATCCCGTTTAATAAAATTACTGTGGAACCGCCTTGCATGTAAATCATCTGTTTAAGAATGCACAAGAACAAAACTCACCAATTAATTTGTTATTCTGTAAATCGTGGATGTTTAAACGTTTAAATAAATGAGGAAACAAGAAGTAATTAAGGATTTGAAGTAACCAATCAAAATTTTATAAAATAATTCAAAATTTTATTTTTGTACAAAAGATTATTTAAATTTTAGAAGTAGTGGATTATAAAAGGAGGAGAATTGTCTTAAAATTCTCACTCACAACTAAAAGACAAAAGTGAAAAGGGACTTTAGTTCAAAATCGTGTTACACTTACAACAATCAAATTTAAACCTTTGACGTGTAATTGAGTGTGCTGTAGGAGATCGACTAGATTCTTTGCCTTTTCCCTAAAATCAATAAAATTTTATAAAAGGAACTCACAAACTTATCGAAAATTAAATCAAACGTTACTGCACCTTTAAACTTCTAATGTTTATATTTGAAGGAACAAGTTTAAAATTTTAATTACATGAAAGAGAGAAGAGAGGAAAAATGGGAGAGAAGGGAAAAGTGATGAAAATGGGGGAGATGAAAGAAGGGTCATGAACCTTCTTTCTCTTTACAATTTATTCCAATTCAATGATGAGTTCCGTTTAATTGCACACTTTATATTTTAGTTTTTATTTGCACATTTAAATTAAAATTTTCTTTTGATTATGATTTTATCCTTATTTTATTTATATAACACAAAGGATAAAGCGTATTTTATTTAAAAAAAAACGTTTTATCAATTTTAACACAAGAAAATCTACAAATTTCTTTTCCTTTTTTAACAAATATTGAAAATGGAAGAGTCGCTATGCCATCTTTCGGCTTTTTCCCCAATTTTTGATAAATTGAAAAGATTCTTTTATAATACTCAACTCAAATTATTTTATAAAAATCAATAAATATTCAGTTTAATTTAATGCTCTGCACATTCCAAATGCATAAAATTTAATAATTTCATTGTAGATGTAACACTGCAGCTTACTTATTACTCTCATTCGAAAGACAACTAATCTTCGAGATTAAGTAGGATCCAAGCTGTGCTGGCAGTAAATTTAAACATCTCCTAACTCATGAGGAAAAGCACGATCTCACAAACAAACTACCAACAATTTAATCCTTAAAATAATATAATGTCGCATACTAGAATTTAACTGCAAGCGAAAATCATATTTACGTATTTAAAGAAATAAGAATTCCATTTACCATTGAGTTTTCAATTTAGAATTATTGAGTGTGTTACAGGTTATAACCCCATTAGTAAAGCTCGGATTTATATGCAAAAATAAATATTGAAATATGCACATATATATGCAGTTTATTGCAAAAATTGAACAATTTTCAACGATTTTCAACGAATCTTGGACAATGTTTTTACGAATTTTCAAATATTTTCAACGAATTTTTGAAGATTTCGACGATTTTCAACGAATTTCAATAATTTCTAACGAATCTTGGACGATTTTCGACGAATTTTTAAAGATTTTCGATGATTTTAGACGAATTTCAAAGATTTTCGACAAATTTTTGAAGATTTTTGACGATTTTCAACGAATTTCAGCAATTTTCAACGATTTTTTTAAGATTTTCG
>JAODAH020025159.1:0-13727 GCA_027574865.2 Coproporus ventriculus
GAAGATAATCAAATAATGTTTTTCATATTATTACAAATTTGACTTTATATCCAACCTCTTATTTATTACAGACAGTTTTAGAAAAGAAAATATTCCATTTGCAGTTTTTTCAGCACTTGGATGATATCACTTTCCTCAATTAGTCCTCAAATTTAAATATTTAACTGAAAACGGAACTACGTTGATATTTTCGTGTAATTAAAACATGTTCATTTTGCTTTTATTTTAATTTTTGCTACAATAGAATCACAAGTTAATACGCCCAGCTGATGTAGAACCCCTTTCTATGGGGCGGCTGTCTATTTTTTTCTTCACTCATTGTAGGATTACTAATTTATGGAAACAAAATCGACTGGCTAGAAATGGTTTTCCAATTAATTTTTTTTTTGATTCGCTTCCAACCTGCCTCTAACAACCACCATTCGGGGTGCGCCAGCTGACCTCCACTTTCTTTGTTAATAAAGGCTTCTCAATAGATACAATAATAGTTGAGCCTCAGGAAAACACTGTTGAAAAAGGACCCTGCGTCCCATACTATTAGAAAATATAGGTTGAGTAGTTGAAGTTCATAGGAAAGTGCTAGTTGAGTGATTTTGAAGGTTCAACCTGACCAAAGATGGGTTATAATCAAACTTTTCCTGAGATATCAAGTTGGGGTTTCATATACCATTTTTTCTTAAAGAGTTCAATAAGACGATGAGAAGTTCAGTAGTAAAAATATTTTTTCAATTTAATGATGGGTTTGAGAATTTTAATAATTTTGAAAAGTATTTATTTAAGATTACTAGGAAATTTTTATATATCGTGGATATATACTATTACCACAGACAATAACTAAATAAATTTTAAATGACAGATAATGTAAAATTTTACAAAATGTAGCATTTATAGGCCTTAATTTTAGAAATCATATTTTGGCTGTTATCTAACATCATAAAATTTTTTAAAATCAATGCATTCTAGTAACTTTTTTACAAAATTTAATCATTTAAGTGTTTTTTTTTGACTATTTTTGAAATTTCTTTACTAAGATAATAAAAACAAATACAACACATTAAAACCTTCTACAGTAATTTACTCATTAAAATCCTTAAACAATACTTTTTATTGTATAACAAAATCACTATTTTGTATATACCGATAATATAAAAAAACGATGCATTTCTCTCCTTACTTATATTCACAGGGCGAAAAACAATACATTCTGTAAAAATCCATCATATTTTCTCCAAATTATTCAAAATATTTTTTCTTGCCATCCTGAAAAAGAAACAAACAAAAATTTAATGAAACTCTTTTTAAAATCGCATCAATGACTCAATTAAAATAAAAATTTACAATTTTATTGAACAAATTAAGATGGAATCTCAACAAATTTGTTAAAATTTCAAAATGAATAGATATACAAGAATTACAAAATTGGCCATATTGCATATTTATTTTAAATTAGGTATACAGTAAAACAGCCTGTTGTATATATGATACTATAATATATAATACAATCAATATTGATATAACTTATCTATATATTAAATTAAATAAAAATCAAAAATCAAAACATTGAAAAACGTACCATACACTGTTCTTTCATCTATGAAAAAATAAAGTAGTACACAAAAAAAATTAATAAAACTCCTACACATTAAAGAATACATGAAGAAAAAAACACGTTATAATATATGATGGGCTTAAAAGTATGTTTATATAGATATAACATTAAAAAGTAATACGGTATGAAGCTTTTAGAACAGCGATGGTATTGCTTTTCAATATTTATATGACAGCAATGTGTTTGGCAGAAGCATAAATGCAAGTCTTATTATAGCATTCCATATAGAATTTTCTATTTCTGTTTTTAACGCTCAATATGAGCAACTATTAGAAACAACTGAATAGAAATATGTGGATCGGACTGGAAGAAATAAAAAATGAGAACGGTTGGTTTTTTTTTGTTTTGAAAAATATTTCCATTCTGTTGTTCCAAATTAAAGGAAGAGCAATAAATACATTGTATTTTAATGGGCACAGTGTAATAATTATAAAGCTTGCTGCAAAAGTGAATAATATATCATATATATGTATAAAATAAAAACTTCATTTCAAACCAACCAGTAATCTCTTGTCTACGAGCAGATTTATTTTAAAAAAATAATGAAAATGGACAAGTATATTGACTATCATATAGAACAAACTCAAGCAACCAGACTTTTCTCTTAACCGTTTTTTTTTTTTTTTTTGAGCGTAATATCACACGGGAGGTCCTCTAACAATCCCACCAGTATACAAATACTTCAATCACATTTAAAATACAAGTAAGAAAGGGATTTTTGTTAGAAAAAGGTTGTCCTAATTTTAATAAATTGTGATGTGAACTACTTTTCTAAATTAATTACAAATAATTTATTAATAGAACACCGATTAAGGCTTGTATTTTAAAAATATGATTATTCATGACCAATTCCTTCATAATTTTGGTAAAAAATTTAATTATCTACAATTTCCTTTTATACTTTTTTTTAAAATTATTTACAGTTTTCACCTATTAAATTGTCATATCAGAAAAATAACTGCGACTTTTACTTTATATATTAACAAATAAATAAAATTTAAAACAACTGAACAAATTTACTTAGGCCTAATATCATTTTTTTCTCCAGTTATTTTCTTGGTATAACTTATCCTTCAGTTAGAGGGTACCTCTCGACCAAATGGATGGTATGCACAAACCACGAGTCAATTACAATTGGTCCTGTCCTTATTTTTTTTTCTTCAACTACTATCTACGCTTATTTAAAATTACATCAGTCTCAAAGGGGCAAATAATAATACATTTGCGATACGAGTATTTTCTCTCAAAGGAAGCTTAACTAATTTAATGATTATTTAAAATTCTTAAATCACTACATCCGTACGGTTTTTAAAATTTTGTGAAAGCTACTAAGAAACTTACAAGACTTGCTCTAAGCTAAAAATAAAAAAAAGCAATTATTATAATTTGTAAAATTGAACACAATGATTTTTGATTGGTTTATTCTATTTTTACCCCGAAACATTAATAAAAACGAGATGAAATGATTTAAGAATGAAAGTAATCATGATGAAGTTTCTTTCAATGTGGTTCGCATAATAAAATAAAAATAAAACCACAATGATTATTACAGATCACATACATAATATGATACCTATGATAATTAAACAGTCCAGTGTCATTGAAGCTCTGATCACAGATAAACATATGGTCACATGACTAGCACACCTAATCTATCAAATGTCCAGCATTAAACAGTCTTCGATCCTAATAGTCTATCAGAGAATTACTTGCAAATTAGGACTTCTCCTTGAAATTCCAACATTTTCTTTTATAAGAACACTTATTTAAGGTTTAATTGAATTATCGATGCACCAAAGTATACCAAGCATTGATCTTACCTAACCAGAAAATGTGAAATTTAAAGAAAAAATCCCGTGACTTTACTCTTCGAATTTTTGGGCTAATTCTGAATAACAATATTATGTTTAATATGTACAATATGGTTATAAATCCACGAACTTTTAAAAATATCTTTTGTATTTATATCTAATTAGGATGCAGAAATTTTGTTCTTGAAATAAACACAAAAAAAATTATTTAGAAATATTTGGCAGTATTTTAATACATACTAATGAAATAAAAATAAATTTAAATTTGATATTTTAATTTTTGAGTCGTTTACTTATAGCCTAAAAGCCTCAAAATTTTTGTGTAGTACGAAAGTACTCTATACACTAAAAGTTCAACAAGGGAATAGACTATCGTTGAACGAACTTTTATGTCAGAAAGTTTCTTTGTGAATATTCTTAAAGACTATGAAGTAGAATTATTAGATTGAGGTCTCCTATCAGCATCTTATTTTAAATTTTTAAATGAGCATATCACAAGGGGCAGTTGCTAAAACTTTCAAATGCATTTTTTTTTTTTAAGAAAATTAAATGTGAATTATTTTTTTTCTTTTAAGATATCTAACATTAACAATAAATTTGTGTGAATCTAAAATTAATTTAAAACAGTTTCATAAATCTATGATGTAGTCACTGTTCGATAACAATTTAATGTTTAATAAATATTAAATAAATATTTCAGATTTAGCCCACAAAAATTTTTCGAGACACTGTCTGTAATATAACTTAACATTACTAAGGGGTAAAACTTAAAAAAGGGAATAAGTGGCAGTATCTACTAACTAGTGGAGTGCATCGGCACTTGTGTGGGGGTTGATGTGACTGCTGTCGTTAGAGCTGCAGGAGTTGAAGTCATCTGACACAATTGGGGCAGAGTTGTTGTTGATGTCGTAGTCGTATTTATAGGGATATAAGGTATATTATGGATTGGACTATTATGACCTGAACTATTTTGAATGGCATCTTCTATAACACTTGCTACTTTTTCTTGGTCAAGCTGAAATAAAAGAAAATACTTTTATAATAAATTTGTAATTTGTAAAATAAAACCCTATAGGGCAGTGAAACTGTCTTTTTTAAATGTAAGTGTGGTGGAAGCATTTATTTTAGAAAGTAAGCTTTATATTTTATCCCTTGAAAATGCTGCATAGTCCTATAAGCAACACATTAAAGCATTTTACTTAAATGATCAAAGTTACATGTGTGACCAGCAATCATTTCATCAATAATTTCATATTCCACCTCTTGCTCTCTTCCTCTTTTACATCTTAAAGTTATTTGTGTGAAAGTATGTAACTTTGACCATTTAAATAAAATGCTTTACCAGTCAAAACCTTATTGAATATTGTCCATTGTTATGTGATCATAAAATATGTTAGCCATTTTCCATTAAATATTAATTCATTCCAGAAGTTTGAATCTATTTATGTGAAAAAATATTTTGGACAAAGTATAATTGTTTTGAAGATAATTTTCACAGCGAATTGAATTCTAGAAAAAAATAGTTCAAGGGTATTGAGCTTATTTTGATTAAATCACTTGAAAATGTACTTATGTTTGCATTACCAGATTGAATTGCGATTTTTTCTTACTTCTAATAGTAATCAGTGATAATTTAGCACATTAATTAATGAGTGACATACTGCTGAGAATAGAACTAAACATATTTGTACCTTGTAATTATCTATACATATACAAATGCATATCCATTACACCAATCTCTAATGTTTGAAGCTGTTCTTAAAAGATTTTTGCTTATGATTTTCAAAATTCCCTTCCAAATCTATCTATACTTACACCCGTCTTTTGCCTCATTTATTAAAAACATAAAATGAAGATCAACTCACAACTATGCAAAAGAAAAATTTTCTTTTGTACTGTTGCAATGGATTCTTTTTATAGAATGAGAAATTAAGAATGTATAGTGAATTGCAGTTTACATTAAATGCATCATTAGAAAAAATGTAAAGGATAAAAAACAAGTTATTACAATAAAGATAATACAAGGATATATTCTGGATATAAATTTTACAAATGATTTTTTGGACACTTTCTTTGGGCTTAATCATGGTATAAAACAGATATAAGTGGTAGAACAATGTGTGAGAGAGAAATCAGGTAACTTATAGCATCTCTATCACCTTATAGCATGCTTTAAGCACAATATAAAAAATATCATAGGATATGTCAAGATTTATTTAATCTATATTAAATTTATTTGGAGATTAAGGGCCTAAAATCGTAGTCATGAATGAGTACTTCATTCTCATTTCAAATCTAGATCGTGACTTAGGTCCTTTAATAAAATTAGTTCGGTCAAAAGATGTTAATTCCAGGTTCTTATCGTCTAATTTATAAGTTTTAGCTGTCTACAGTTTCCAAATTAGAGTTTAATGAGATGAGAATGAGGATGATTCAATTTATTATTATTAATTTGAGCCTAAGCCTTCATAGAGTTTTTTTTTATTTTTTCAAAGAATTGTTCTCTTAATCAATTATATTTGGAATTAAGGTTATTTTTTTAATTTATGCTATTTATATTTTTCAAAAGATATTTTAATAATAAACATAAGAAATTATATAAAATGTAACTTACTTCATTTATGAAACCATAGTGAACAAGATCCTGAGCTAGTGTCTGGGGGGTATCAGCATGTGACAGTATTGTAGTTAACTCCCTATTCATTTTATCGTCCATTCTTAACACTATGGATAACTGTAAAAATTAATAAAAATAAATAACCAAAATATTTTAAAAGTAGTTAGGAAAAGGTGGGAGATAACATTACCGTTACTTCCTCATTCTCTTCTTTACTTTTAATATCAATTGGCTTAACATGACATATCATATTAACTATTTTTCTAGTTTCGATATCCGTTGGTTCTGGTGTTACCGACTTCTCCGATTCTGCCATTTCTGGTGATATAGCTCTAGACCGTGGCGGTGGGGGTTGTTTAGCACCAAATGCAGTCAATGGATAAATGCCATTCCTAGAAAAATAAAAAAAGAATATACTACTATTGATTGAAAAAATTAAAGAATAAAATAAAATAAAATGTTTGCAGTAAAAGTAAATCACCAGCTCAAAAGGGTTTCATTATTATTATTTTTTTATTCTCCACATAAGATATGATTCTCAATATATTTAGGAATTTGTACAGTTTTATTTAGTTCTTCAAGAGAACAAATAGAAAAATGAAAGTTAAAATGTTATTTATTGGTTAATTCATTTAATAGAGATTTAAGCTGTATCAAGATGAGTCAAAAATCTGTCAAGTTTAAATAAAAATTGATAAAACAGATGCAACATCTGTTTGAAATTTAAATCTTGTACTTACTTGACATCTTCCACAAACTTTTCTAGCTTTTCCGAGACTGTAATATCGGCTAATTTCATCTGTACGCCAGGCTTGTCACCATGTAAAACTTCCGCAATCACCACATCAGGTCCATACACTCTCTGCATTAACTCATCTGTTATTGTTTCAGATATGTTCGCTGTAATATTTACATAATATAATCAATGTATAAAGAGAAAAGAAAAGAAAGGAAAATGAAAAAGTTTTCTTCTTACCAGCACTTTTAACTAAATAATGAGCTGATAATAACTTAAGACTATGAACTTCAAATAGTAAAGGATGAAAGAGTAATTCTCTAGCAGTAGGTCGTAAGGCCGGATTTTTATTTAAACATGTTCTAATGAAATCCTTCTGTTGGGTATCTTCTAAGGAATCTATAGTCTTGTTTATGTTCTCATCCGTAACAATATTTCCTGAATCACCATTTCCCTGTATTTCCAATGCAGCCATTTCCAATGCACACATTCCAAATGAATAAATATCTATTGCAGGCCCCATTATAGCTATAGAAGAAAGAAAATAAATACGCTGCATAAAATTGTAATTACAAGAAAAATATTGTTTGAGGCTTTACCAAATTCATCTTAAATGTTTGGTTGTTCTAAAACACCGATTTGGTATATATTTTGCATCAAACATTGTGATATATATTTCATATATTACTGAAAAGATTTATAGTAAAGAAAATTTTTATGTAACTTTAACCCAGTACATATTCTCCTTTAAAAAATTAAAAAATAGATATTCGAGAATGTTGTTTTTCGGAATCCTTAGAAATAGTAAGAAGATATTTACTCCAGAACGGAGAGGTACTATCAAAACCATTATTCATTAGAAAAAGATGGAAAGATTAATAAAACAGAGAAGAAATTAAACTATGGACAAACTAGCTAAAAGTATTTTATTTTATTTCCTTTCAAATTACATGATACCACCACAAATGATATAAGGGAAAAGTAGATTGAAAATGAGTTTTCAAATCTTAAATGTGTATTAACGTTATTTTGAATTTTTTAATAAAATAAAATGAATAACAGTATTTTTATAGGTTATTGGTATCTCATTGATTGTTTTTAGGTCTCAAATTTTTTTATAAACTATTTACAATGTTCTAACAAATTATTGTTTAATAACTGTGAAGAGTTTAAATCACTTGTAAAGATTTCATGGCCATCTTTTAGCATATATGATTGCTGAAAAAAAAACTATCAGACTTCCATTTTTTATGTTATTATGGAGATGTATAAATTACATGAAAGGTAAGACACAAATGTTTAAATAATTTTTTTTTCTCCGCTTTGCAAGTCGAGCAAAACAGTTAGCAAGAACCGGTGATAAAAACGTGTTTGTGGTATATCTCGTTTACATTCAGTGAGCAAGGAAGTGGGCAGCACGAGAATGTAAACGGATAACTTCCGCTGCTTACGTTGCTGCTACTCGCCGTGTTTTATGCTCCCTTCGTTGGTGGTTTTTCTTTCGGAAATCAAAGGGGACCGGTGGTACCGGTGGTGGAGTTTTTACATACTGCCCTCCCTCTCGGTTGCCACATAGTGCGCAATGATGACTATTTCCTACTACTTAGTGTATTTCTTCTTTGGTTGAACTTTAATGTGCTTTTGGGTGTCCGTGTATTATTTTATAAACTAACAATATGCAGACGGATTGGGAAAAAGGTTTAACATTAAGCAAGGATCATTCTAATATGGGCAAAATTGCTATAAATATCATCCACAACCTCTATCTGCAACGCTGATGTTTATTCCTTTCGCAATATTTATGTAAACGCACAAATTAAGGAGGAACAGCGCTGAAACTGCTTCGATGTTTTCCATTTCCCTGCTGGCACCCCACGTTAGCATTGCCAAGTGCCGCAAAAAAATTGTTAAGTTTTCTAAAAATCAGCAAATCTGTTGATTTGTCTTCAGACTTGGCTGCAAATTCACAGAAGTATTTTGGGTAGTGTGTAACTATTCACCGCAATAGAAGTATTTTGGGCAGTAAATACGGCAAAGCGAGGAGCAGTGGCAATGGCTGAATGTAAAATGCAGCAGGAAAACCGCCGTTGTTGCTCCGAGTTTAAAATATTTGAAAATTCAGATTTCATCATGCTATCATGCCATCCTTGTTATTAAGCGTCGGCAGTGTACGTAACGTGTTTTTATAGAAATCGTCAAATGAGAAAGGAATTTTAAATGGAATTCACTGAATTACATAAAATTTTTCCCTCCTTAGTCCATTTCGAACGATTATTTCTATCAGCTTTCGGTTTCGCCGCTAAAACCATCGAAACTGCTAACAAACAAGTTCGGTCCAAAGCTTCAAAACTGATAAGTAACTGGATGTGTTTGGGACTTGACCGACTTCATTCATCATGCCAACGTTGGTCAAAACAATAGAAAAACGACGAGGTGAGTGGGCTATTAAGAGGTACATAATAATATTAATTAAGTGCAAGTCATACTAAATATGCACACGTTTAGATACAAAATATATTACCAATTTAATTTGTTGAGGTTAGAAAACTTCAATCGAAATGGTAAGCAGCCCCAAATTAAGTACTTACTGCCGTATTCAGGAGCAACAAAATGCATATTTTTGATGTTTTCTTGACACGTTTTTACATGATGATGGATCGAATCAGGAGCCACTACAGAAAAATGAGAAAAGAAATGGTGTTACAACTTTGTTCGACTACATATAGACACAAGCCGATCGCAGACGGTTTAGAGAAGGAAAACCATCGAACAAATCTTGACGAATATAATATTCTATTAATGCAACAGGTGCAAATTCAGAGCAAATCCGTCAAGAAAAGTTAAAGTCCAAGCAAGAAATCACCTTGTTTTACAGAATATCTTTCCTGGCCCATTTTATATGTTTGTAAAACTAAGAAAATGGAACGCCAATGCGTTTTAAGATTTCTCCCCACATTTTTTTACTCCTATTTAACAAGAATGTTGAATATTGCATATTTATAGATTAAAAATTAGCTAAATAGGGTTAAATGTGTGGAGTGTTTTGCAAACATTAAGTGTTCCAGCAGAGATTAACGAGGTGCGTTCTATTTCGTCCCTTGTCTGCCCAGTTCAGAAACATCCTAAATTTAGAAGATTATCTTGCACATTAGAAACATCAAATTTATGACCTGAAAGTGATTTTATTAAAAAAACTAAGTTTATGCATAATAATCCTTAAATTACAGAAGTCTGAAGTGCGCGTAATGATAAACTTCCCAAAACCGAAGTACAATCGGCACAAAAACCAGTGAAATAGTAAGAAAAACATCGATTCATTTACTAATATAAAGACATTGATTTTATCATATGGTAAAATGAATGTCAAGTCGATTGGTTGTTTTTGTTTTTTTTGGAATTTGTTTTTTACCTGATCCAATTTTGACGAGTCCATTGTGTTGAATAAATATGGTATCACAGGTCAGATTTCCGTGGATGATGGGCGGTGAACAGGAATGCAAATAACTGTAAAGAAAACACACTGCAGATCATAGTACTGACTCAGGCTGGCCAAACTTGCTGCAAAGATTTTTTTTTCGACATACCATTCACAAAATTTAAACTTATGTTCAAAAACAAAAAAAAAAACATCAAAAATTCGGTAAGAAATTAAATTTTCCCGTAAACACAAGTAAAAAGTTTGCATAGTATGGAAAAAAATAAATAAAAAGCATTAATGAACCACAATCTCATCGACGGTTTTAGGACTTACCTTTACGCTGTCACTGTGAACATATGAGTTACTTACAATCGAATAAAATAAAAAAAAGATCCAACATCCACATGATTAATCCGAGGCACAAAAAAATTGTGAGATCAAAATTTAATCATGTAGATGCATGACATTCATTTGTTTTTTTTTCAGTGCAACCTTATAACTAATTACTTATATAAGATAATAAAACTTACAATGTAATAAATGGAAGAATCTTAATTTCACCTGTATTACAAAATTAAAACTTCCCAAGTACTATACAAATAAACATGGCAATTAAAGTATATACAGAATTAAAAAGCACGGCGGTCCGCGAGCCTCTTTTTGTTTTGGTTAATCAAAAGTAAAAAAAAAATCAAAACTTATATATTAATTTATACACAAAATGCAATAGTTACCTTAAAGCCGATAAAATTTGTGTGCACCATCTTCGCCATGCATGCAAAGGAAGTCTCTTCACGTTACGTTTGGTACGTTTCAGGAACTGTTTCAGTGAACCGGAGGACATGTATTCAGTTATGAAAATGACCTGAAATATAATGCAATTTTACTTAATTTAAAATAATTTAAACTGGAGATATACATTGTTATCAAATTAGTTAGAAAGAATTGCGGTCTATCTATAATATAAGGTGCCGTGGAATCGACAAGTATAATTAACAACGGAATGTTCATATTATGACGGAAACGGGCCGCTTATGAATAATAAAAGAACCAAATATTCGCGACATTACACCACAACACACCCTTGATAGGCTTAACAAATTTCGTGTAAACAAACCCGGAGACTTTCAGACGTTGAGTTCAATTCTAGTGATAAGTATCGAAAATTTATTGCCCGCGTATTTGGGCCTTAATACAATGCGGAGCGACAGCGTCAGCAAACATGTTAAAAAGAAAAAAAAAACATCGAGATAATTACCCTGGGCTTATCGTTGTGTGTATCTGTCCAATATCGATGAAATTTCACAATATTGGGATGTTCTAATTGGGTGAGATTTTCAAAAACAAGTTGGATTTTTTCTTCTTGGGCCTTAAAATTCTTTCGTTCCGAGAACTGCACTTCGTTCCATACAACTTCGACTCCTTCTTCAGTGTCCATAGCAAGATAAGCGCAGTCAATTCCTGGCACATCTCTTTGTTCAACCTAAAGCAATACAAACACATTAAAATTTATTCTTATAAATTATTCATCAGAAAAGTTAATTTTTACAACTCAAAAAAAAGGAATAAGAAAAAGTACATTTAATGTAACTAGAATCCGATTTGTAATTATATATTAGATATGTGCTTAGGAGCTTAGATATAGTTTCCTTCTATACTAATTGTTGTGTTACTAACACTAATAATTTATGGCAATATGTTATTCTAAACCCTTTTGCCCAAGTCACAAAAAAAACAGGAACATGTTTAGAAAATGTAATTATAGACACATCAAATAATTAATAACAAGATGAGTCAAAAATTTCTTGTGGTTGTTTGTAGATTAAAAAAAAAAAATGCAAATCAAAATTAAAATAAAACATAAATTGTTGAATTGAATCTAATGTAGAAATGTTTTATTTATTTTTTTATTTTATCATTTTATTAGTCAACGTTAATATTATGTGCCATAATAAAATTATTTTGTTTTTATATTATTATTATGACTTCCATTAAACTGCAGCTGCAATGAACATTATTTATTTATTTATTTATTGTTTCCTCTTCATTTTCAAGAGATACAAGTTTGTTTAAATTAAATACATATGTTTAGCCTATAAAGTATTTGTAATTAAAACACAACTATGTTCGAGACTGAATCATTTATAAACATATTATAGCATAATGAGTTAGTTGGATATTCTTAAATAATCAAACAATTTTGATGAATATTAACAAACAAATAAATATTTAATGAGATATTTACATTTTTAAAGGCGCTACTGTCTAAATTTTATTACAAGAGAATTTACTAAAATTAAAATTTCTTTCTTTCTTTGCAAAGCATCTAGAGTTTAGGGAAAAAAGTTTCTTTACGTTTTTTACATGTTACAATGGTTAAAATAAAAATTAATAAAAAAAATATTTTTCTTCATTTGAATAACCCGGCCCGAAAAAAATTGCTCCATATGCGGGGCAAATTTTCCCAAAATTTACGTTTTAGAAAATGTTGTTTTATTCATTGTAGGGACGATTTTGTAATTATATTCTCTTATATTCACAAAGTATATTCATTTACCCATCAAATGTTGCGGCGCTATTTTTTTCAGACCTACATTACAATGCTAAAAAGAGCAAAAGACCCAAAATATGAAAACATGCCCCGGTCTCCCCTACTCTGTTGTAGTTTTCTAATTTTTTTGAACCTATTTAAAAAATTAAAAGATATCAAAAGTCATTTCAATATTTTTACAAATTAGCTACAATTTTCGTTTGAAGTCATTTCAATCCTTTAAATTCCATCATCACTTAATACATCGAGAAAAACTTAATTTTCGTGGAAAAATAAAGTAAATGTTTTTATCTTGAATTATTTGCAGATCTTATTTAAATAAATTAGATGAATATTTAACAAATAAATAATTTGTCTTGGAATTACACCTAATCTTTGAATTAGTCATCGAAACCTAATCAATTCCAACTGCTTATCTAAGCATTGCATACGGCTTTTTATGATTGCAATTGTAGATTTGGAGCATGTTATCATTTGTATAAAACGTAAATAATTTCTAATGCAATATGCACTGATAAACAATTTTCTCATACAAAAATTCCAAATACATACACACCTTCTTCGCACGCAAAAAATATTCTATGAACTAATCTAATTAAATATACTAGATGATTTAATTTAAAATGATAAATTATTCATGAATTAACGAGTAATGTGGCGTAATATACATTGTAACTAGTCGCGTACAAATAAAGCTTTTTAACATGACACTGGCGTTGTTTTAAGAACAATTCTAAATTGTCTTTATGTCTGTGTCAAGTGATTGTGTTTATAGAGCATTTTATTTTAAGAATATATATGGCTTTTGGTACAAATTGTAATAAATTTCAATCTAGAGTATTGTGTTTGAAAAACAACTCGAGATTGACATTAAATAAAGGTAAAAATAGAAAACCTAATTTAAAAATAAGTATGTTTTATGTTTTGTTTTTAACCGAAAAAGCTTAATATCGAAGGAAATTGAATCAGTTACATAAAGTAAAAA
>JAODAH020025165.1:0-16130 GCA_027574865.2 Coproporus ventriculus
TTCCAGAAGATTTATAAAACTGTTGTCTATTATAGGTGATAAAATTTCTTTAGCCATTATTTGTTTGACAATATTTGGAATGATAATAATGGGAATTATGACAGCATTATGGAACCGAGTAAAAAGAGAACGTACCATTGAAAGTCTTGAGGTATCAGATTTTCCAAAATATGCAAACATTTTTCATCCGGAAGGATTAAAAGTTCATTAAACTATTTTACAATATATGTCTGTGTGCCATTATTCAAAATGCACATGTGTTTTGAGTTTTAAAATGCAAATAAATATTTTCTAATGTAAAATTGTTATCCTTTTTTCCTACCGATATAAGGATCATTCTTACTTTTTATATTTCCACTTTTACTAAGTTTAACTTTGAAAGGATAAATAAAAATTTCATTTTGAATGTTCCAAAAAAAATTACTTTGCTTTTATTAATAAATTTTCTGATTTATATTGATGGTAACACAATTAAGAAAAAACAACCTCGAAATTTGAGATTAAATAGATAATAGTAAGATGAAATATAAAATTACAAGACATTTTTAAAAACAAACCTTCCAGTACCAGTTTGATTTCATTTTATTTAATTAATTGATTTTATTCCAATTTCATGAATCGATAACAATATTTATTAATGTGGATATTGAGAATTAAAAACCTGCAAAAATGAAATAATTATTATCTTTAATTATTTTTTTTTTTAATATCGTTTCGATTACCTTAAATCTACACATCAGATTTTCATCAATGTACATTAATGCAGCTGCATTATCAAATTCACCGCAATAATTTGGAGCTGAAAATATCGTCAGAAGTTTTCTATTCCCAAAAAATTCATATCCATCTTCAACTACCTAAAAACATGATACGAATTATAATATCTTGCAATTTGTGATAATTCTTAAACATTTTTTTAAGAAAAACCAATAAAATATTAAATATTTTACCTGATGTGCTCTACAGACTAAATCAAAATCGTGTTTGTCTAAAAATCTGTTTAATATATCTTGTCCGAAAAGATACGACACCCCTCGATCGTTCGGTTTCCAGCCTTCAGTATCTTTTGAAGGATCAGCCCATAATAAATCACAAGCAAGACCTATAAAACGCATTAGAAAAAAAAATTCATAACGAATTTATAAAATTACCTGAAAGTGGATCGGGTAAGGGTCTTTGAATTTTATTAATTTGTGACATATGTGTTAAATCAGGACTTAAACCTCCATGACAGCAAAAAATTTTATCGTCAATCACAGCGGCAAAAGGAAGACAATCAAATACATCTGTGAATGTCTTAAATAATTTTGTGTTATATCTTCTTTTACCTTAAAAATAAAATATTTCGAGATAAATATTTATTTGTATTATGAAATGATGTACTCACATTCGTCATAAAAACCGTAAATCTTGCATATTGATGCACATTCGTGATTCCCTCTAAGCAGGAAAAAATTTTCAGGATATTTTACTTTATACGCCAATAAAAGACAAATCGTTTCTAAAGAATGTTTACCCCTATCTACATAATCTCCTAAGAATAAATAATTTACGTTTGGTGGAAATCCTCCATGTTCAAAAATTTGTAATAAATCATCAAATTGTCCATGAACATCACCTACAAAATAAAATTATAATTCCTACATTTCTTATAATACATTTTTGCTTTAAACGCTCATCTCTAACTAAGAAATAAAAATATTTTATAAATATTAATTTCATTTTTTTTATATAAAATCCTCTCTCTTTACTGTTTTTATCCTTTGCCCTATCTAAAATTATTTTTATTGATTCCTTATCAATATATGAGTTATTTATCACACGTTTAAAGTACTTATGTGTAGTGTAGTAGCCAATCAATCAGTTTTGCTTTAACCTTAGATTTTTTTTAAGTACACATAAATGATAAATTTGTACATTAAACAAAGATTTTATACTACCTAATTTTAAATAAAATGTATATTTAAGTTAAAACAAGATAATGCAAAGGAAATAAATCGTCTGAATTTTATTAATGAATTATTTGTTTGAAAATTTTTTTACATGAAGACTGATAATAATGATAAATCATTTTTTATTCTTACATTTGCATAATTTATACGAAAAAGTTTTGGAATAATTATGATAATGATAATGAATTCAAAAATTGTGTGAATTGTGCTATATATGTTTCCAATTACGTTGAGATAACATCTATTTTGCATCCTTTTCCTATATATTTGTATGCATGTACACAACAGACCTAATTCGAATTTTGTTTACTAATTAATTATAAAATTTGATAAACAATAATAAAGTCTGGTTAGGTGCGTAAAAGAAAGGAATAGTAAATCCAGAAGATTCAAGATCAAATCTGCATGAAGACCCTGGTCAAATGTGGGTTTCGCTGTCAATTTGGCCAAGGCATTGAAACTAATTTTTTCAGATTCTTTCAGAAATTTCCTATTGACTTGGAAACGTAACCTAACCCAGGTGCAAATTATCCGAGGAATTTTAAAAAATTAGAACAAGTTCTTTAAAGTCATTAATTGTTTGTTTCTGGTGGAAGAAAGAACAACTATATGAGAATGAAATAAATTAGGACACAAACTTTCCAAGTGGCATTTGTTTTTTATCATTTTTGTTTCATATGATCTGCAAAATTTATTTAAAAAATATAGTCGAGTAATAAAATTAATTATTTTATCACTATTTAATTATGTAATTACAATACTAGATCTAATTTTTTAATAGAAAAAGAGATTGCGTTTTTAAATTTTAACAGATTACCTCCTTATCATAAAAATCTTTATTTTTACGTGCATTTCATAATATTTTTAAAAAGCTGCTACTATTTTTTAATCAACAAAAATAAAAATAATCAATAAAAATATTAGTTATAACAATGGAAATTATATGGAAAAAAAATGTGATACATTAATCATACTGATAAGAAATAATTTAATTTACCTGCAACAGTAAGTGGCGGTTCCAATTCTAATAAATTCGGTTGTGACAGGAATATTTCTCTTGATTTCATACATAATTCTTTCATATCATTTTCATTTAATTTATTCTTTTTACTTTTTTTACCTAAAATTTAAATTTATTTAAAAAACGATTAAATTACCTTATTTTATTACACAATACCTTTTCTATCTAATAAATTTTGTATAAATTTAGTTACATCTAAAGTCATTTTTATTAATTTTTATTCAACACACCACTCAAAATCACACAACCCACCATCCTACTGATAAAATTGTAATTGTTGAACAATAATTAAAGGAAGATAGCGTTCAATATAGATATTATTATTGGCAATTTTGATAAGAGAATAGATAAATATTCAAATATCATTACAATTTCTAACACATCATTCTAGACAAAGTAGAGGTTCCTACAATTTTAAATTTTTATTATAATTTTTTTTTTTTTTAT
The DNA here is from genome assembly GCA_027574865.2 of Coproporus ventriculus. Classification (NCBI taxonomy): domain Eukaryota; kingdom Metazoa; phylum Arthropoda; class Insecta; order Coleoptera; family Staphylinidae; genus Coproporus; species Coproporus ventriculus. The sequence goes on from JAODAH020025165.1 coordinate 3,421, forward strand.
TTAAAATTCATTTATACGGGACTAAAAGAAAATGAAATTTCTATTGAAAAACTTTTATTATATTGGATATAAAAATATATAGATTCAAAATTGGCATTTTTGTAAATATATATAAAAAAGTTCACATTATCTACTTAGAATATAATGATTATTCTCTTGATGAAACCAATTTTGAAAATCAGTTTCTTTTAAAATAACTTTATATTTGTTTTTAGGATTCTTTTTGCGTACAATAAAATGGAGCAACCGTTTCAACCATACACTTTCTGCTATACAATACTAAAATGAAGAAAAATAAATTAATATTGGACTTATTTCAAAAGAATATTAAATCAACTTACCTCAGTTACAATGGCAATTATAAAATGCACAATTGGGAATAACATTAATTCATCCTTAAAATTCCTCTTATCACTTCTTTTATCAAGTGGTAAATAAATAAGTTCAAAAAAGTTAGTAACGATTTTAGCAGGATACAAACACATATAAGTTATAAAAGTTATTAAACTCAATGAACAAAATAATAAACCAAAATTATTGATTAATGATTCTCTGTATGGAGGACCTTTTGAATAAACTATTGCTAAAATCACGTATTGAAACGATGATACTGTAAATAGAACAGTATTCTCCCAACATAAAATGATTTCATCTTTTCTTGGGGGATTTGGTTCGTACCATTTTTGTAATGTTAAATAATATAAAGCTCCGTATTGTACTAATGCACAAAACATTATTTGTAACATCATCGGGACTAAATTAACACTTGATATTAAAGAACCCATCGGTCGTTTGGGAACTAATTTATTTGAAGGACCTTGTTGGCCAATTGTTATTGCTAAACTTGTCGTTACTATTAAATCAATGAAGAGGAATTGTTGATCTCCCAATATTGAATTGTTCTACGACAAAAAATCAGGTTACATTTTTTTTTTGTTAGACCTAATACCCTTCAATAAATTTGAATCAAAAAACAATAAAAAAAGAAATGTGGAAAAGAAACGCATTAGAAAAAAATTATCATAATCTAACACTTTTACAATGGATGATTAGCAAATCTTTTAATTTATTTATCAATGTACTTTTAGAATTGCTTGTAAAATTTTATAATATTAGCTTTATACATACCTTATATAAAATAATAATTGTAAAAAATTGAATTAGGCTGTAAAGCGCCATGTATTTAAATACTGCAAAACTTGTAACTAACGCACATCTTCCTTCCAACATTAAATGAATTAAGCATGATATATTATCGATGTTTGAAGTAAATGGTGCAGCAACGCTGGCTTCGGCTTGAGAAAGGGAAATTCCAACATGAGCAGCTTTTAATGCCTTAAAAATAATTAAAATGTAGAAAGATTGTGTTATAATAACTTCAAAAATTTACCCCACAATCATTAGCTCCATCCCCTACCATTGATACGATATAATCTAACGTCTGTAAATGTAATATTAACTGAGTTTTGTTATCTGGTTGAAATCTTGCAAAAATTGTAGATCTTAATAGTATTTTAGGCAGTAAATCAGAATAGTACTTTCTTAGTTTTATCCAAGTCTTTCCTTCCATGGCAAAATGGTAATGCTAAAAAGAACTTTTAGTTAAGGTAATTACTCAGAAACTTTCTTACATTATTGTATATATTAACAGCAACATCTCTTCCGCTTGTATTTCCTATATACTCCACAAATATTTTTGGTATTTGATCGTCTATTGGATCTGGAATATTCAATAAAATTACATCATCATTCATAGCCACCATACCACATTCACGAGCAACACTAATTGCTGTCATTATATTATCTCCAGTGATCATAACTGTACGAATATTTGCTGCATGTAATGTACTTATCACAGGAATGGTTTCTTTCTTTAAAGAATTTTGCATCACTATAAATCCTAGGAATTTTAAATCGCATTCTACCTAAAAAGAAAGAAAATACAAATTAAATTACAATTGAGCAAATTAGAAAATTTTGATACTTACAGTTTCTCTTTTAACTTTTTGTGCATCTTTCCACTTAAATTTAGTTGGCAGTTCTTTGTAGGCTAATGCTATTACTCTAAAACCTTGTGCTGTAAATTGGCCTAATCTCGTTGTAAAATCAGAGGGGATGGATTCAAAATGGCACATAGATTGAATTTTTTCTGGAGCTCCTTTGACATATATTACCATATGAGGAGAACCCAAGATTCTGCATATAACAGACATCCTTTGTAGAGATGATGAAAATTGAAATTGTCGAATAATTCCAATTTCATACGGCATCTACGTTTAAAAATCGTTCAGATTTTCTGTTTCATATTATGTAACTAAATCTTACTTGTATATCCCCTGCAGCACCTCCTTCATGTATTTGGCTCGAGCTAATGTATTTTTGTTGGGGTTTAACAATTGTTGGAGCAAGCATATCATAATTAGTTTCTTCTTCTCCAGGCTCAACTAATAACTGAAATACAAAAAATGAAAACCGTACGAAGAATAACCTTAAAAAATATACAAAGTTTCACAAAATATTTAGTTTCATGTTGTAATTACCCAATTTGTACTTTCAAACATGATTAAATCTAAAGGATCTCCACTAATTTTTCCATCAATGCGAGTTAATGTATGACATGTAGCCATTGCTTGTACTAACGGACTTTTATCATCCAAAAATCTAACATCAGATTCAGCATCACCAAATTGATTATTAATTGTAGGTACAATTGTATATAAATCCAAACCTTCATGTGTTAATGTGCCTGTCTAAAGAAAAAAAATCTTTATTACTGCTAGTGTAACCAAATTGCAGGAAAAACTAACCTTATCAAAACAAGCCAATTTTAATTTTCCACAAACATTTATTTTCGAAGAACTTATGCAATATATACCCAATTTTTTTAATCTGCTTTGGCTGTAAACTATTCCAACTGTCATTGCTGCCGGTAAGGCAGGAGGAACGGCAATTGTTATAATATCTAAAGTCCGGATTATAATTTCTATGACATCTGCCTACAACATGATTTAGCAAATAAAATTCTTCAGGTTTTTAAATAAAATAAACCCACCTCTCGTTTAATGTAAAGATATAAACAATAAGCCATTCCTATGCCAGCAATAAGAAACAAACAAAAAACAAATTTTAGACTATCTTTGTAGAATTTGAAACTAATCGGTGTTGGGAACATAATACTTTTAATTAGTGATCCTTTTGTAGTGTCAAAACCTGTTTTAACAACTCTAGCTAAAATATGTTCCCCATCATAAAATCTTCCTTGGATAACTTCGGTACCAGCAAACAATGTATGACTTTTATGGATGTTGGTGTTATATACTTCACTAGTCGGATTTGGTGGGGTTTTTAAAACGGGTACACTTTCTCCTAAAGTGATTAGAAATGAATGGATACAAAAATATAAATATATTATTACTAAGTATTAAAAAAATAAATTCTTTTCCGAAATTAGACTCTAAACTACTAGCAATAAATCGATATATGTATTAGAAAAAGGTGGTTTTATAGTAAACATAAAATTAACGTAATTTTTATATTTCTTACCTGTTAATGTGCTTTCATTAACTATACAATTTCCAGTAAGTAAAATAGCATCACAAGGCATATTACAACCAGTTCTAGGTATAACTAATAATGTTCCAGGTACTAATTGTCTCGGTTCAATCGTATATGTATCTGAATTTGAAATTAATTGCCTTCTTACTATTTGAACAGATTGAGAAGTTGAAGAATCTACTAAGTTACGTAAAGCTACACTTTGCTAAAAACGCATTATAAATTTTTTGAGGTTAGAATATATTATTGCACCTTACATTTCGAGTTTGTTTTAACGCAGTCATTACAGAAATTAATGTAAGTAGGAGTATACAGCCGGCATAAATGTAGTAATCATCACAAAACCATAAAATGACAGAAAACGCTTGGAATATGTAGAAAGGATTCAATATTTCTTCAACGAATAATCTCCAATATGATTTTACTTCTACTTCAATTTTATTGGGTCCATAAAGCCTCATTCTAATAATAATTTCATATTAAAAAATAAGAAACAATAAAGATTTGGTTTGATTTGTACAAACATAATAAAATTCAATCATTTTGATAAGACTTAAATAAAAAGTTACAAAATTTTCAATATTGAAATACTTACAGTTTTTCTTCTTCAGATTCGATTAGTCCATGACTATCTTCAACGATATCTTCTAAAGTAATCTTTGGCATAAAATCGTCTAAAAGAACGAATGCACCTTTCTGTACATCCCAAATATATTTACTATATTGATGACAAAAATATCTAATTTCTAATGGTCCATGAAGTGGAAGATCTGTTATGTCAGTTTTAATATCGAGCAAAAAACAGTTACAGTAACAATCGTGTAAAAATACTGTGTTGGCTCTAACCAACGAACTTTTTCTATATAGTACTTTTTTAAATGATGGATACCAAGTAAATATTATGTATGGAATACCGAGAAATAGAACACAAAATATTTTGAATAGAATCGCACGTTTCTTATTTTTTCTGAAGCTATATATTTTATAATGTGCATCATCTTGTGTCGCATTTTTTATATATTGGTATGAGGTTTCTCCTATCGGTTCATATTCTAAAACAAAAATATTATTAGAAATATGAAAGAGGAACACAAAAAAAAATTGCAAGGTGGAAGTACTCCAAATAATAAGTAAGAAAATAAAACGTGTATTTATTAAGTAAGAATTAAATGCAATTTGTACTTTTTACATGTTGATTTTTTTTTATAATTTTCATTCTGGTCTCTTTTTATCTTATAACACAACATGTTTTTAATTCTGACTGTTTAATTGAATTGAATTTAAATTCTATGTTGAAATATGTTAAGTGATTAATAGATAATTTGAATGGAATGTTTATATTAACTATTATCCATATGGTTTGCATTAAAAGTTTATCATGCAGACAATATGCAAAGTATAAATGATATTTGTTACAAAATTTAAAGTAGAGGGGGTCACTTAATTCTTAGAAAACCACAAGTAAAGTGAATAAGAAATCAGAAGGAAATATGGGCAATTCAGTTTCAAGTGTGCTATAAAGGGGGATGGGTGACTTCTAATAAGTTATAGAAACGGAAATAAAATCATAAAGTAACACCCCACCTGCTCCTAGTACATTCAAAATAGAATTGCCTGTATAATAATGGTAATAATTTCACTAAACTGATTTTTTCTTTTGATTTTTTTTTTATTTGATAGAGAAAGAAGAAAAAATCACAAAATTTGGATTTTTTTTTTCAAAAAATATTTAGAGGAAGAACCAACATCTTAGTTAATTAAGTTCTTTGTAAGACATTTTACCATATTTTTAATTTTTCCTTCAATTCTAGTTTTTTCTATATAAAACATGCTTTATAAGTACTTAATTGCAATTATATCCAGTACGCAATAAAATTGTATATTAATTAAAATAAATCCATTCGAGAGTTATTTTAAATGTTAAATTAGAACAACCTTCACATAGCCAAACCAAGATAAAATCTCAAGATAATAAATAATGATTCACTAAATGATACACAAAGGAAAGAAAACAGATTTAAGTAATATGATAGAAAAAAGACACCCATAACCTAACAAATGGGTGCCCCAGTATTTAAGATTCACAAAAATATAGGTCAAATCACCTAATTTATTGTATTTTCCTTATATAAATTATTTTAGAAGTTTACCTGCACTTCTATTCTCGCTATACATTTTTATAAATCCAACAAAAAAAATAATTTCTGTGATAAATTCCTCCCTTAACACATTTTTGATTTTTCACAATTTCCTTCCCCCACAAAAACCAACACTTTTCAAAGTAAAAGAAAATTTCTATACACCCAACTACATATTGCACATGTAGCAAAAAGTGGGAGTTCAAAACATTTTCTTATCTAAAAATGGCAGACGTCATTTAAAAGAGTGCAAAACTATTCTAGCCCCTGTTGAATTGAAAGAGATGGGAAATATTAAACACGTGCTTTTTAATTTATAATCAAAATTTATAGTTTTTAGTTTCTCAAAAAAATTAAAGATATTTTAGCATTATCAATTCTCAATTAAAATAATTCAAGGAAATTAAATGTCGATTTTTGAGGAGAAAAGGTCATAAAGATAAATTTTCTTTTTCGAAATACATTTTTTGATATATAAAAATAAATAAATAAATAAAATATTTTTCGAAAACTTAAATTAAAATATTAAAATTATATTTGTGTTTAATTTTAATTAATTTGAAAAGAAATTAACAAAAAATGTTTTTAAATTTTTGAAATTAGCGCTCTGGCTGCGTATAAACTATCGCGCAAATTTGTTGCAAGAGGGCGCTGCGTACGTTGACATTTCTGCAAGATATCAGTATTAGCTGTTTTAACAGTGCGTGGTGATTGTTGTAAAATATTTGCTATAAAAAACACGTTAGTACCGATATTTAACCGCCCCCAATTGCTTGAAATGAGTAATTTTAAGTGCTAATCGATGGATATGTAAAAATCGCAAATAATAAAGTAAGTGGTCAGTTGAATAGACTTGTAAGTCCCAATTTGACATGTGCCTTAAGTTTTTTTACATATTTCGGGAAGTGTTGTGTACCAAATTCACAGTCCCTGAGTTTTATTAACGCGGATACGCATTAAAACCTGAAATTGATGTGTCCGCATTTATCTAAACGAAGTGATCAAACAAATTCGGCAAACGGTTACTAAATAAATATCGATTCGTTTATTGCACTAAGATGTCACTTGTAATAAAAAGTAATTCGCATTTGACACCAATTTATCAATTTTAGGATTCATAAAGCCCGGGTCCCGTTTGAGTGTCGCAAGACACACAAATCTCACCCAAAACGGTAAGTCTCTCGTTTATTTATTTTTCTTGCATTTTTAATTATCCGACCACGTATACCACCATTTTGCATATAAATACCTCGCGACTCCTGATACATTTTAAGATTTTTGAGTCGCTCAACAAAGGAATTAAAAAAAAATTGCTCGCACGTAAGCAGTCTCGCGCGTTCTAAATCACTTCCATGTGAAAAAAAATTAACTGTTAACATTGTTCGTATTTGTTACTTTCCGCATCCTGTTTTCTTTACGACAATAACATCCCACAAAGGCGTTTTATGCCGCAAAAATACTCACAGATTGTTTATTAATCGTCTATCGAAAATGTTTATTTACACAATAAGATACTCATCTTTTTGTAAATGTGTGAGTAATATTTAAAGCTTTCTAGAAAATTCCATTCTTTTAATTGTTTTCAATTATATTTAATTGTATGTAATCAATTTTTAGGTTAGGTAAGGTTAATTTTAGCACAAATCTAAATTTAAATTTTTTTGTTGAATGTTTTCGGAACTTATTACCTTGTTTACTATAATTAACTTGGTTAATTATAAGCATCAATAGTAATAGTAATTGTTGAATTATTACGGAAATGAATGAATGTATTGTCGTTAATATTTGTAAAATTATTTCGTTTATAATTACCATATGCACTTTCTTTAATCTTGTTTTTATAATTTTGTTGTACCTTATATATTTTCTCTAGTTGCTTTATTCATTGATATTTTTAAATTGGGGGTTAATAGAAAGTTTCATTAATGTCGTTACTGCTCTTCAATGTGCTCTCTCATGACTGTTGTTACCATTTTAGATTAATATTTAATTATAAATTTAAAATTTATCTTTGTTACCAATTTTTTTCTCCTCCGAGGGGTCACATTGTTTTGGATTCGGATACGCATCTGCCTATATTAGTTTTTGTTGTTATTGTACTCACGTAGTTAACTTAGATATAACGCAGTGCACCAGTTGATGCAGGTCCTTCAACGATTATGTAAACAAATCATTTAGTACCATTTTACATGTTCTAAATACGAGATGTCTTCTACCATCATCTTAAGGTACCAACATTATGCCTGCACAGTATGTGCAGTGCAGATTGTGATGCAGTACCACATGGGCCGATGTTGGTGTTATTATTGTACAGGTCAATTTTTCTTAGATGCTCCCTAACAGTCATGCAGCTTGTTAGAAGTCCTATGGTTATTTTCTTCTGCGCCCTACATAATGTCAGTAGTTTTGTAGCATGATTAGAGTCAGCTCCCCTTACGGTGATTCTCAGGCCTGGTCCGTTTAGCCGGTATTTCTTATGTTTGTTGTTAGTCCAACAGCTGAGAACTTGACAACAAGATTTTTTTGTGATACAAAAGCCAGTTCTGGTCCTATGAATAGTATAGAGGCTCGCTGTCTTGCTAGTTCAGCTTTTTTATTACCCTCATTGCTAGAGTGGCGTAGAGTTCAATTCTATTTAGTCACGTTATTGAGTGTCAAAACATACTCATAGTCCAAACCTCAAGGAAAAACTGTGCAGTCCTGGCCTTGAGGTTTGGCCTGAACAGACAGTGCCCACACACTCTTCAAATTTCCTCAAGCATTCTCGTCAGAACATATCAAGCGATGTCACTACGAAATATGTTAATGAATTCACCCAAGAAAGGGGTATATGGTGTAACGAATGGTTGTTCAAGAGAAGAGATTTTTCCCATATAAATCTAGTAACGGAATTGAAAGTTGTGCCTAAATATTGGCACAATTAAAATTCATTTATCTCTCGTACTTTACCAAAGAAAGTAATGTGATAACACACATTGATGATCTGTCTTTTTTTTGCTGATCAGAACTAAATTTGATTTAAATATCAACAATTGGAGTACAAATTTGAGATTTGAAACTAAATTTATATGTATTATAGATACAGCATTCGAATAGCATTTAAATTTATCTTTTTATACTTAAAATCCCCTTTTATGAGTAATGGTTTCAAGCATTCAATTTATTTGCTTCTCATTTATTAAGAAAATAATTTGACTATTGCCGCATATAGTAGATTTTTGTGGAATTTAAATCAAGATTTGGATTTGTATATTTGAGTACTTTATTCTTAAAATAATTTACTTGGTACATATTACTATCATATATTTGAATCTAATGTTTGATATGATAAGTGGACTTAAATACTATTATTACTTAATACCATGCTTGGGTGCAAGATTTAAATGCTCACATTTTATCTTTTATATTAGATATATAGAGGAACATTGCGATTTTTTAAAAAATTATTTTATTTTCAAACACAATTAGTTGTTCAAGATTTGCTTGTGGGACATTTCACGCCTTGGCCGTCGTGAATCTTTGATTGTGGTCTTTGGTATGATTCCATGTTAAAAAATATTGATTTCCTGTAAAATTTAAGTTATCTCAAAAAAATTTCAAAAAAATTAGCATTAAAATATCTAATTTTGAGTGTACTTGGTAAATTTTATCAGGAAATATTTTTTAGCAATTACGCACGTTTTCTATTACTCAAACAATCATTTCCACTGATTCTACTGTCGCAATATTACACGTGTTGCTAAAAAAAAAATCTATACAATTTATGTTAAACTTTGTATCACCATTTTTTGTTGATAAAAATAAATTCACAGATAAAGAAAACATTAAATATTCAAATAATATTATGAGCGATATAAAATTAGATCACTACTGTCAATTTGACCTATTTTATTTGTTTTTGATCTGTTAAAAAGGCAAGGGGAATTTTATCTTTTATATAATTAAAAAGTTTATTGGCAAAAAATATTGGTAAGTGAATTTATCAAAAATTAGGGTAACTGTAATAACAAAAATGATTATTTTTATTTGTTTATAGAAAAATGTGCACATGCTAGTTACATTTTTATATTTTAATTTTGAGATGCAGTTAATTTTATTTTATTTTGAGGCATGATGCGAAGATGTGCAATGTATTAAGGGTGTGATCACTTAAAATCTGTATAGGAAATTATTATCGAAGATTTTAGAGAAGTTTAGATTATAAACAAAATGGACAAACCATTTGTACGGCTCTGATTTATAGAGTTTGATTAAAAGGGCTAGCCATTTTAAATTGTTATTTAATATCCTTTAAAGAAAGTACCCTTGAAAACAATGGTCTATAAGCCGAGCTGTGAGGTGTACATTAACAAAAGGGATAAACAAGTTTGGGAAACAATTGTGCGGTATGAATGGGAATGTGTGTGGTTGTAAATTATTCAATTGAATTATGTGAAATTTACTAATAGAATTTAAATCCTTTTGTTTTATTTTTTTTTGCAGGATTTCACGGTCCTGGCCCCTTGTTGAGTGTCGTAAGACACCCACAACTAGGACTCACGGTGAGTTAATTAATTTTTCTTTAAAGGTATATAGCATGACATCATATCGCTATTTTGATCGTTAGGCAAAAATAAATAACAAAGAGATTTTAATAATATAACTAGTTTTGAGTTTGGATTGATAGCTGAGATGTGCAATGGTATTTTGGGTAAGAGTACATACACTCCTCCTTTGTTCGTTCCAATATTATTATTCACATGCAATATAAAACGGGACTCACAACATTTGGCACGCGGTCCTGTTTGTGAAATAACGAAAAATTCAAAAATTACAAATTCCGACATGGAAATAACAACTTTCCATTTAATATATTTACGGTGATGTTTTGTTGTTGTTTTTGTTGAAGCTGGGGTCACGACCCCTCCGAAATGATTTAATTTGAATATTAATCGGGGCTCTAGGTTAAAAATGTGCTTTCCTCTTTCCCAACTGTTTAAAATTTAAAATGCTCCGTAATTTTTCATTGCGATGAGTATCTAAAGTCTTAACGATAACTGCTGGCCTTATAAGGTACATTATTTCATAAATTGAGCAATTGTACGATTTAATCCGGAATTACTATTTTGCGGCTTATAAAACACGTTTTCATTTAATAAGTAAGCAATCTTTTTATAAAGACTTTCAAGAAATTTTAATAATTAGTCATTTAAAAAAACTACACACAACAAAAAATTTTAATTCATGTGTAGAAGTTTATAAAAGAAAAATATTTTCTGCCAGAAACAGCTCCCAAAAGCAAAATATCAAGTTCTTTTCTTTGTGTTTAGCTTGCTGTGGTTTTTTTCTTCTTCATTGGTAATCATTTTAAGTTTCTTTGCAACATTTGTATCTAGATTAATTATCTTGATTATTTTTAACGCATCGAGCTATCATAACATTAATTGCGAATGCAAATCTCAACTTTCTCATAACTTAAAAGCGTCTCATTTTACGAACGCTTTCACTCTGTGTCGGTATCTCCGGCATATGTTGAACGAAAGACATTGTACCATTACGATTCATTTGTGACGTCCGAAACGACAAAAATTTTACTTTCACTTATACAAAAAAAAGGAGAATTACCAAACACTTCGGAAATCGATTAATTAGAGTAAATACCCAAACAAAATTAAATTTATAATATTTCGATTCGCCTTGAAATGACTCGCCATTTTTAGTCCAATTAATAGCAATATAAAAAATATGAAATTGCGTGCGATACTTTCACTTCATTTCTTCATTACACGCTAATAATTAAAAAGATATTTTTAATTGAATAAAGATATGATCGTGTTAAACGGTCGGAATCAAATATTATCGATGAGATTGTTTGTTATTGTTTGGATAAATGGTTCGTACGTGAATCGAACGCTACGTCTTCGATCGTGCTACTGCATTGATTAACAACACGTGATATAATAAATAATCAACTTCAAAACAATAATGTAAATTGCTTCATGTTCTTTTTTTTAAGCAATCTTGTTTGTTATTCCCCTGGGTGCATCAAGTTTCAAACTTAAATTGGGAAAAATAGATGTTTTTCTTCTATTAATTATTTTTTTTTTATAAATTGAAAAATCATATTTCATGCTGATATAATGCGTATCCCGTTAAAGGGTCTTTTACAAAAAACGCCGGAAGTATTTTTCTGATTGCTGCACTTTACTCGATATTGAATCCTAAGACTTGTTTTTATTGTTAAAATTTCTAATTAAATATTAGATTGCTTCCGTTTTTTAGACTCAATCGCCTGCAAAAAAAATTATTGCTTGTTTATCATGAATGAATGAATAGCATCAGTTTGAATAATATTATCGTGTTGATTTATTTCCTATGTCATGGAATATTTTTCTTATCTTTAAATTAAAAGCTTCAATACAATTACATTACTTTTCACTTAATTACTGAAAGTAATAAAAATAATTTTATAAAAGCTAAACAGTATTAATTTAAATTAAAATTGGGCACTCCATACTTTTCTTAAAAATTTGCTCTAATTAATACAATAAAATAGTCGAAATTCAAAATAGGTATATGCATGACTGTGTTTTAGTTGGCGTGAATTGCCCTAATAAATATAAAATACTTAGATATTCATTTAATTTATTTCATGCATTAAGTTAATCATAGCAATACGAGGTAATGAATAATTAATTAGATTAAGTGTTGGCAATTGCACAAAATCCTTATTGTAAAACTTTCTAATTAAATTTTGAAAGTTACATAACAATAGCACCGCCGCACAACAAACAACTGCATTAAACTTGATCTCATTAAAGGAATCAATGATTATTGTTTACGAATTTTGACAAGAGTTTAGAGTATCTCGTCGTATAACTTTATCAAAACATTTATAAAGTAATGGGATCTTGTTTGTGGATTCTTAAGATGAGCCAAATTTTATCATGTGTAAGATTTTCTTGTAGTTTTAACATGATCAGATTAATCACAATAACCTAGCATCTATTTTAAATTGTTTTTTTTTTAAATTGCATG
>JAODAH020025183.1:0-88110 GCA_027574865.2 Coproporus ventriculus
AAGATATAATATACAAACTATATAGAGTAATATATTATTTTAAAATTATTTTAAAAAATATATATATATATATATATATATATATATATATATATATATATATATATAATCAAAATGATTTATTATTGTTTGATTAAATGGCCTATTTAATTTAATTTTATAATTAAATTGTAAAATAATAGAGCTCGATCCAGTTAAGCCCAGTAAAAGGTGTTTATGAACCATTTCACTCCATGAAGAATTTACAATTAAGTTATATGACTAGGAATTCACTTTAAAGTATTTTTGTTAATGAAATTTTAATCAACAGCTATTTTTCCCTAGACAAAACTTATTTACAAGAATCCCTAAGTATGTTTCAATTACAACTTACGTTTTAATAATTATATAAATTGTATCACCGCCAATAACGCACCCGAAAATCTGGCAAAAATTATTTTGGCGATAAATTTTGGTGTACAAACTGAAACTTTTGATCAGAAGCAAAAACAAATCAAGATAGAGGGAAATAAAAAATGTTTTGAAAAGTAGTCCCAAGTTGCGTCTCTGGATATTATTATTTTGGAATTAAAATTCAAAGCTGTTATGATTCCTATTATGCGATATCGAAACCAAATACTAGAAAAAGTAGTAATTTTGAATGACGGTATTGAATTTATGGCACAGTCATTTAAAATAATTACTTATTTTTTTACATTTTCCTCTTGGCATACGGCTTTTAAATCAATTTTTTTTCATGTAAATTCGACATAAATTTTGTTCAGACAATAATCTATAAAACAGAAAAAAAAAAAATTCTTCTGATCAAAATCACGCAAAAAAAAGTTAAAAATCATAAAACACGGGTTTATTATGATTTCTAGAGGTCATAGGTCAGAAGTCTTAAAGTTTTGCTACTTTACTAGAAGATTTAACAAAGAAACTTCAATTTGAACTAATTCTTCAATTCTATGGCGTAAACTGCGGATAGTTTTGAAATTGATTTTTCACCCATAATGCGACGGTGACCATACACGTACATAATTTTTTGAAATTAATAATCTCGGAAAGTAAACATTAGATATTTTTTTATAATTTAATAAAAGAAAATAAGTCTTTTATTTTTATAAAAACAAATTTAAGTTATCACAAATTAAATACTTTGTGGAGAGATTAATTAAAGTTGTCCACATGCTTATACAAAAGGCAATGTGAGGTTTCCATTTCATGCGGTGAATAAAGCCTTCATGTGAAACGAAGCCATCAAATCCTACCAAACTAATTTCTAATTTTAAATAGTAAAATCTCTATCAGAAATCCTCAGTTTAAAGCAAAACTTTTCATTTATTTGTAATACATTAAAACCTTTCATTTCCTTATTTTTAAATTATATTTCGCTAATTTATTTAAATCCCCTGAATATTCGATACACATTTCTTTAAATCAATATTCAATCCATTATCAGAAACGTGAATTTAAAACAAATTTGAATATTAAAGCTCTCGAATTAAATTGCGAATGCAAGTTTTGCTTTTGCAATCTTGTTTTTTTAAATCACGTTGTGGTAATGTAATAATAAAATAAATCCTAGATGGTAAAACTTTAATCAAAAACTGTTGTACAGACTTATAACGAAAGTTGTTGAAGCTTTAAAGTGGAACTTTATTGACACTAAAAAGTTTTGAAATTGCGTAGGGGATGCAGTTTATCTTATTAGGTTGCACAACAAAGCTATTACAATATTACTATTAAATAAAAAATTAGAAAAGAGCTTTCATTCCGAATTTAAAATATTAGAGGTAGTTTCAATATGTGGAATTAAACACTTAAGTCACTACATGAAAATGGCATGCAGGTTACCTGTTGATGTAATAAAAATTGTTTGAAGATGTAAATGCTGAAATCACTGCTACAAATTATAGCGAGCATTCATCCAAATAAATAAATTTAATGAGTAGTCAATTTAAAACAATTTATGTGTTAGCATTTTAATATATTTTTAAGTGAGAATCCATTAAAATAAATAATTTAAATTTAATTTTGATTACCCTCAATTTTCATTTAAAACATGTACTCAAGCAGCCTTTTAAGAATCAATTAAATTAAATTACCTTATATTAAAAAAAAATTAACCGAACTACATTTGTACCCATAGGGTTTCACTTTCACAATGTTTTCGAATAGGTATCATTTGTATTGCGATATCTGGTTATTTAAATTGTTCAATATTATTTATACTATAAAAAAGTGAAATTTATAGATTTTTATTATAGAAGTTTTACATCATGATTTAAAATGTGTAAAATTCAATCCTTCACGTAATATACACATTATAAATATGTTTGAGAATGGCTCAAATCGAGTCGAAACTGGTAACGATAAATAGTATTAATATTGTGAGAGGATAGAGAAGTTTTATTGAATAAGAAATAAATTTTATTTTATGCTTTTACTTCTCTAAATTTTTAACTTTTGTAAACAAAAATTAGCTCATTCTGATTTTCATCAATCATTACCTACTGCGAGCATTTAAATCCAACAAATTACGACAGGTAATTGAGTTTTTTGTATTTGAATTTTTCCATTTGATGAAACATTCCGTTTGCGATTTTTTTTATATATTATTTCGTTAGGCAATTTGTGAGAATATCAGAAATTTTTGCAGTGTGATAAATTCAAACCGACTGCGCCCCTAATTTATGTCATAAATTTTATCCACGACTGTAATACGGGCTCATATCAAAACTTTTTCTACTTTTACAACATCCATTCGTGTTAAATGTCATATTTACATGAATCTAATCATATTTTAAACTAAGAACAAGTTTTTATATGACCAATAGGAAAGTTTTAGGAAACTTTTCAGAAGTGGATATATAACAAAAATCTGGATGGTTTAAAAGTGGTGAGAAATAAAATATTTGAACTGATACATGTGTGAAAAGAATAAATAATATATTTATAAGAAATTGCAATATGAACAATACAATTTTAGCTTAATTCTTAATACAAGACAATGTTAAAATGTCATTAAAAATAAAATTTATTTCTGGATTTGCCCTTAATGAATGACTTGCTAAGAATATTTACTCATTTTACGGTTTTGTGTTAATATTAATAATTATTTTCTAATTTAATCTAATTTTGAAACTGTTTTATAACAGCATTATTAATAGTTAGAAATTTAGCTTAAAAGCATCTGAGGTCAAAGTCATATAATGTGAATGTAAATAGATTTTTTTATATAAAAACTTTGTAAGTAAATAGCATCTCGCACTTTTGAAAGTTGTTGTTTTTTTATTCCTTTTTAGCATTAATTTACATGTCTAGGAATAATTTTATAAGTTTCTAATTCTTGAGATAAAGTTCAAAATTCGCTGAAGTTTCAGATGGTGCATTTAAATATACATTAAATATTTCTGTAAAACCTGATACCTAAAACAAACTTTTTCACCTTATTGAAATGACTAACAAATATAAATTTTATAAAAGAATGTTAATTCTAAACGAACACACAATGTTTGCATAGAAAAAAGTTGCATTCGTTTTTGACATAAAAACTTTCATTAAACTAGGAATCATTTAACAAAGCACGATGATAACGAAATCAATGATATAGTTTTGTAACTTAGAGATTTATATAAAAAAAAATTGCTTATAATATCTAATAGATTAAGAATCGAAAAATTTTTTCCTTCTAACATCATAGTAAATGTAAAGGAGCCGACTATAATTTTGTCAGATAGCGTTGCTTTAGAGTTTGTTTCATATTTACAAGGAGTTTAATAATAACCAAAGATAAAAATATTATATTTGAGCAAATAAATACTCAAAACAAACGATGAAGAGATTAGTTGCTGTTATTGAAAGTGTATTTTATAATTTTCATATGCACTACTTGTTTATTAAAAAGATTTCTTTTTTCAAACTTAAAATCGAGTGCAAATGAAAGATGTGGCCTTTTTCTTTAAGATCTCACAGCGTGTATTTGCATCAATGACCTTGCGCCTCCACCAAAATTGAGATTGCATTAGAAAAATTAGAAAAATAAAAATACGCCGACTTTGTACTCATTTTTCAATTAGTTATTGGAGGTAGGTAGGTAATTTCTACATGCAGTATCGAAAAGTTCAAGTTTTTTTCAAGAAACATATTTCATTCTACAACACAGGATGAATAGCAAATTTTATACTGAAAATACGTATTGCAAATTTTTACTTAAATATTTAATAAATCCACGTTTCTTGTAGAATGCCTGTGCAAGTATTAAAGCGCAAAAGATACGGAAAAATAAAACGACACCTTTTGAGAATTCTGGATAGCATAGATAAGTGTGCAATATAACCATTTAAAAAATATCTCTTACATGTGGCCATAAAAATGTAAAACAACAAAAAATTTTGTACAAAATAAAATTTATATGCAGGGTGTTCATTTTAACTGAACACAATGAAATATCTTGAAAACTACACATCGGACCAAAAAAAATTTTTTTTTAAATTTGTTCAACTTGGAGGGGGGCACCCAATGATATCAAGGGGGGTAGGTGGGTGTTGAAACAAGACAATTATAAAATTAGAAATAAATATAATACTTTACATACATATACAACTACTCGTCTATTTAACTTTTACAACTTGGAGTTTTAAATATTAATAGAGTAGACATTGAAATAATACATCGACTTATTAATGATTAATACAAATTAAGATGGGAATTAAAATTACTGTATGATGCTTTCAAGAAAATTGCTGCAAGATGATGATTAATCGTTTGCAGATTCATTAAAAATTGCAATTATGTTACATTTTCCAACTTCATTTTACCAAGTAGAAAAAAATAGGTTCATAAATCATCCAAATTTAAAAATAAAATTTTTTCTGTCAAAAAAGATAATACACTCTAAAATTTCAGTCTGTCGTCGCGATGTGAAGTGACCCAGAACATACAGGTGAATTGTGGAGACAGCCAAAAATAATGTAATATTAGTGTTTCGGAAATTATTAAAATTTTATTAATGTTGTGTTTATATCTAGTTAGTGAATGAATTTAATTTTTGCAATGAAATTTACCATACCATTCACATTTGCTAATTCTACTCATGTGTTATAAAGGATAATTTATTACTGTATTTGACACGAGATCTGTAAATATTTACCGCAATATAAACTGTCCTTGATCAATTGCCAATTTCGAGAGAAGTGAGTTTGTATTGTGAAATTATTTTTAGATTCCAAAACAAATTTTTGTTAGGAGTGTTACATATTTACAGGATCAAAAAAGTTGTAAATATTTTGTTACGGAACTTGCTCATTTTGTGAACAAATAATCAAAATCAAAAATTTCATTATCTAAGTTTATATAAATATTAATTCCAACAATTTATTACTACAGACAATTAAAAACCTAATATTGTTTTTTTTTGCGTTTTAAAATTTAATTTTGCATTCAATTAACTTTTGCTGATGTATGTTTTTTGTTTTTAAATGTTTTTAATTTAGCTTTATTCTCGATTTTGTTTACGCATTTGCAAATTTAACATATCGTTTATTATCGAAAGCAATAAAAATATTTAGTGTCCAGTCCAATTAACAGATTATCAAACCAAAAACCCAATAAATCCACCCCATAAACAATTTTATGCAATTATTTACACCTTTTGAGTGATTATTGAATGCGAAACAATAAAATCTCGTGATACGTGCTGATAACAGGCTAAATCCATTAGTTTATTGAAAGGTACTTCGTTTGCTTTTTTTTCCCCAGCTTTATTTTAAAATCAAATCGAGCTTTATATTTCACCCCTAATAAACGAACCATAAATTCCAATTAATATTATATATTTTTTAGGGAATCACTACTTCTAATCAATGAAAAAATGGATTTTATATGTTATTTTCAGAGTCAAGATAAATTATTGTTTATTTTCGTCGATGAGTAGTGGTACGGAACGTGAAGATTAAGGGTGCACTGGTCAATCATGAGGCTTTTAATTTGATAGGAAAGCTAATAAATAAAATGTGCACTAATATTGATAGAGGAAGTAATTGGTAAATGGAAGAAAATGATTGGAGGGTATCAATTAAATTAATATAATTACACAATTTTATAGCGATGCAGAAATTAATAAGAGTAAAAGTGATAATATCAAACAATATTTTTATATATTTTCAAATACGAATTTCATAAATAGGAATGAAAAAGATGGGAGAAAAAACAACGGATAAATATGACTGTTTCAGGTGGTAGAATCATTCAATAAGATATTTCGAAAACAAAAATTGTATATAGAAAGTAAGGGGGAAAATTAAAGCTATTAATCAATGTTTGAACATTCTAAAAACAAATTAAAACTGATCTGTGAAGCGAAATGCCGACAGTTGCATTGACCAACACATGCAAATGTAACTCTATATAAGTTAGATTATTTAAAAGTTAATCACATGGCGCATTTTTGTTAGTAAAACATTGTAAATTAAGAATACTTAGCTAAACAAAAAACGATATCACCAAAGGAATTAAACAGATTTTTATTTCAGGCGTTCTTTCTCATACGAACAGTATTAGTTGAAAGTGTTATGGATTATTTCATTACTTTTTATTTATATTGCATTTAAATAAGCAAAAATACTTTTGCGTGCGATAAAAATCAACAGGTAATTGAGATCCATGAAAACATGCGATTGTTACCACGGGGTTAACTAACGGCTAACGTTTTAGTCAATATTTCTATTTTAATCATAACTGCTATTATAATATAATATTTATGTATATTATGAAAAAAAAATATTTTAATATATCAGTAAATTCATTATATTCATTTCCTTAAATCTTTTATAAAAGAGTTCAGCGAACGTGTAAATGTAAAATTTCGTGAAGAAAACTTCAATTTGAACTAATCCTTCTTCATTTCTATCACGTAGACTCCGGAAAGTTTTGAAATTTATAATCTCGGAAAGTAAACACTAGCTAATTTTCTTTATAATCATTATTTTATTGAAATAAAATATTTATAATTCGTTGAGAGTAATATGTAGAGGTTAATGGGTATAATTAAATACGAATATTATTTTAATTTAAAAGACAAGCTGAATAAATAGTAGAATTTTTAGAATTCATCAAATCACTGAAATAATATTATTCAATCTAACTGTCATTATTACTCAATCGAATTGTCATTATTATTCAATGCCCAAATGATGCATGCGTATTGGATTCACAGATTAATAGTTGTAGATAATGGCCCCGATGCACAAACGCTAATCAAAATTAATCGAACATCAAAAACAATTATTGTTAAGGTTCTAATAAACTTATGCAAAGAAAAATTCATTGTTAAAACGTTGATTATCAATTATTATTTCCTATTCCTATATAGGATATAGTAAAAATATTTTCATATATTGTTTCATAATTATTTAAGTACCTTACAATAACAAAGCCAATTATATCTATTTATTGCATTAAATTTAATGATACAATGCAATTAACTAATTCCATTTGCATCACTAATGAAAGAATATTGTTGATCGAGATACATAATTGTATTTAGGCTCTACAACCCTTAATATAAACAAATTTACAAGAATAAATATGTTACACATATTATATTAATAAAGAAGTTTATTACTTTATACTTCTTTACTTTCATATGTCTCGTAAATTGTAAATAAATGATTGTCTGAAACTCTTTTATAAATTTGTGCCTGCCCTTCACTGGTTTCGAATACCACCACTCCATCAATATCTAACGTCTCGAATGCCACCTTTTGCATTTACTCGAAAAGAATTTTTTTAATAAAAAAATCTATTGACTCTTTTAAATCCAAATAAAAATTCAACCCTCGTTATTTATAATTTAACTAAATTTTCATCGGCTCCATTTACATAAATAAATTAGGTTGTAAATATTTCATTGGTGCATATTATTTGCACTGTTAACATTTAAATAAATTTAAAATAACGCAAAAAATAATAAGGTTAGTTTTATTTGATTTAATTTTTTTTTCAGATCTAGTTTATTTAGTGCTATTTCTCTCCCGAAATGGGTTCTTATATAATTTTATTTTCAGATAGGTTTTGGAATTGGATGAAAAATTTATTAGATCTCATATTAGTTTGAGTCTGGGGGTAATTTGTTAGGCAGACAACCTGGATAAACCGTGCAATTATTTCTAACCGCATGATAAAACGATGTAAATATTTATTTTAAGTTAAAAGCAGATTTTCTTTAGAAAAAAAAAATAATTTTTAATTGAGAATTAAGTTTTAATTTGATTTGTTAATTTTGTCTTTGAAGTTTAGTCTTGTAATTATTTTAACAAAAGTTGTTAATTAGCCATAGATGAACTTTGTGATATTATTGTGAACTCTAATTTTTTATACGAGGTGTAACTGGTTAAATATTTACACATTTGATATGTATTAAGTCCATTAATACCTTCTTAAATATACTAGAAAGAAGTGTGCCTTATTCTGTTGTTAGAACCAAACACTAATTGCAAGATAGAATTGGTGAGCATTTAGAAGCCTTAAGAAGTGCAACTTAAGGGACTGTTTTGGTTTGAAAGGTTGTATAAATTATCGGGGTTCGATCCCCGGATCCCCATACATGAACAGCAAGGATGCTACGCACTGTGCCACGAGACCAACCATTATTCCTTATTCTACTCTTAGATAAATATAAAAATATGAATTTTTATTAAAGTTAGTATATAAATTAATAAGCTCCTTCTTTCAATTTCCTTTTAACTAAAGCACATCAATTTAGATTTCAAATTAATTACATACCTTTTAAAATTTTGGTTATACATATTTGATTTCATTACATAAATAGCTTCTATTAATAACCCAATACATGTTTTGAATAAAATCTACATAAAACTGTTGTGACAAATAGCTTTATCTAATTAATTAATGAGCCTTGTAATAAACACCCTATCGAATATAAAATAAAATTAATTTTGTTTGGGGACTTATCGCTCGTCGCGTTTTAAGATATGATTAATAGCTCGTCCTCGTTGATAGAGTGTTATGTAAATACACCTCGTTAGAAAACACATTACTGTTTTACAAGTATGTAAATTGATCCGACAAAAATGCTTCAATAAAATTTTCCACAACAGTTGGGTTCTCAAAAGTAATTGCTCTTTATATGTAAGCATATCTTACACATATTGCAACATAAAATTTTGCAGAATTACGCTTCTCTTGAGATGTTGAGTATATGAATTTTCAAGATGTCATCATGCTTGGAAGTGGAGTTTCATTCCTGTATGTGTCTATAGGTTTTGGTTGTAAAAGAAATATCATAAAGAAAGTAGAAAGGTGGACATTTTAATAAAAAGAGGTTATAGCGAATGGTGTAATAAATGTGAAAAAGGAAGAGTGATATTACGATTTTAAAAGCCGTAAAAGTGAAATTCGTGACGTGAAAACTCAATTTTTATTTAATATATGTTTTAGTAAATATACCAGTTATACTTATACGGTAATTCTACTACTAATGATAAGGAAGTTCGCTGACTAAGCAAGATTGCAATAACTATAAAATTGAATTCAACTGTACAAAGCACTTACATGTGGGAAACAGAATTTTGAAATTATAGTTACATTACCTTCCTATTGCTTATGGGTCATTTCACGATAGATCGGACGAAGGAACCCATATCACCCTCACCGATTTTGTTCAAACTTTGCACACATGTTTAGGGTCACTAAGATGGATGTATAAATATTTTATGTTGGTTTACTATCTTTTCTACCTTTTTACTTTAGCCTTATTGCTCAACCTTAGCTTCGAAATTTAAATTTTTCTATGTATATATATAAATAATTATTTACAACTATTAAATAATAACATCTCTGTTAACACAAATTTAATTAATAATGACATATGTTATTAACTGATTTAATTATGCATATTATGTACATCATTGATGTATTATGTTAATAACCATTATACAATATATTAAATGTAAACAGAATAATAACTTTTTCGAGAAATCGTCGGTTAAATAACACTAAATCGGCACTAAAATACAATTTTACGTCCGTTTTTGTGTATTGTTGGATGCATTACATCAACATCCAGACTCTTTTTAAATATTTAAATAAGTAATTTGATTATTTCAGGAAAAAATAACTTAAACAAGTCAACTCTTAATTTATTTTCTTGTATAGTTTTCCTCCTCGGCTATTGTCTCGAAAAATAACTCCATATTCGAAATAAAATATTTAGTTTTAGTGGCTACAATGTAGGAATATAAAAAAAAACTATTACATCAACATTTTGATTTTTATAATAAAAGCAAAAGTCACAATGTTAAAAATGTTGACAAAATCTTTTTGTAACATCCGATTTGATTTTTTAACTGGAAAATTCATATCTGGAAAATCGTTTAATTGCAGATGTATATTTATTAACATTTTTTGATTTATTTTCCCCTTTTTTTAACACCCTGTGTAAGAAAAGTGATTATAACAAAGTTGCTTTTTTTAGAAAATAATGTTTTAATTCCTTCAAAGTAATACGAAATCAATAAATTAAAAGAATTTATGGTACATGTTATTTTGATTTATGTGAATAATTCATAATCCCGAACTGTTTTACCACTAATTATAAATTCAACAGTATTGTATCCATTCAGTAATTCCAAATTTTCGAATAGATCAAACGCAATAAATATGCATTAATCTGCTTACAAAATCTCCTCGCTGATTGTATTATCAACCAACTGAATAGAACTTAAAGCGAAAATTTCAAAAATAACACAGTTCTAATTTAATATTCTCAAAATTGACTTCATTAATTTTGACGGGAGATGATGTTTTTGTTAGTGGGACATCAAATTTGATTACATGGCTGTTGCATGCACGCTTTGAAGTGCCTGAAAAATTCAGACCAAAACCTTGACAAATCCTATTAAATTCAGATCCGATTTTTTAAGGAGTGATGTTTTATAGATGCAAACTGGAACGAAAGGCGACACGATGGAATCCTGAACGAGGAGAATAAAAGGAAAATAAATATAAAGAAATATATAGGAATGCTAAACATTGCCGTTTGCAGAGTAGTTTCCCATTCATAAAAGTGAATCCTTTAAAAGATTTACTGCTTTTTGAAGGCGCAAGAATAGATTAACACATTTTTTCATCCAATAACACATGTATAATAGTTTTATCTTATTATTATTATTATCTCTTAACATTATATTTTTATGTTGGATTCTTATTGTAAAAGTTTGCCAAAAGCTCATAATAATTTTGAAATAAAATTTCGGAGTTTTATGTCGAAATAGACTGCAGTGTTATTTAACATCAAAATTGAATCAAATACATAAATTCACGAGTTCTTTATTTAGATTTATATATTTGATGACTGAGGGTGATTAACTATATCATTTTTGCGACGCGTATTATTGTTATAATCCTTATAGTGTCGATTATTTTACGTCTCCTACTATATTATAATTAATAATCGGACGGATTAATAATTAAACGATTCTAATAGGTTTCTTAAGCTTAAAAATAAAATAAATTCGTTTTCTACTGTTTTAAATTAGGAAGTTCTGCATTTAATGGATTTCAAAAATTTTCAAGATTACTAGTAGAGGACCCAGTACTTTATTTTATCATTATAGATTGTTTGCTTGAAGGCTTTAATTTTCATGTTCTATTTTATCATTGGCTCAATTGTATTTATAAACTTTTAAATTAAAGGATGTAATTAATCATCATATTGTATGTATTGTGTATTGCTTCAAATTAAGATAAATGAGGGAATTTTAATGTTTAATATTATGGATAACATAGTTTATCTTGATATACTTTTGATATTCATTAATTACGTATCACAAGAATTAATTAATTAGACTTGATTGTATTTTTGTCTATATTAATTAATTTTTCAAACAGAATATTACAATTAATATTTATTTTGTAGCAACAGATAAGCTTTAGTATTAACAATTTGTGTTAGTTTGCAAAAAAAAATTAAACTATGAAAGCAAAATAACTTTGTTAAAGGAATTGCGAGCTTTCTAAAACATTAACCACTCAAAGATTTAAGTTATTTGTTAAAATGTTTTGATATTGAATCTAAAATTGATTTGACAGGCTCTCAATCATTATAAAAATATAAAGATTTATTTGGAACATTTTAAAACATTATAATTGTTTTAATTTATAAAAATATTATAAAGTTTATTTAAATTTAAATAAAATTAACTATTAGTCATTTTATGAAGGAAGTAAGGAAAATCCGTAGGTTCTGATCCTTACTTGTTTCACAAAAATAAAAGATCAAAAGTATCGGTAAAAAAAAGTCAAATTAGATAAATTAAATGTTCATCAAATTTAAATTTTAAATTATATTGGAGCACTACTTTCAATTACTGGTCCTATTTGAAATATCTACACTATTTGCTTATTCCACTTTGCCTTCTATAACTATTAAATTCCTTTGATCTTTATATTCACTGTTGATTGGTGCTTTTATTGTGAAATACTAGTAGATGTATTTATATCGATCTGATACTTACAACCATAGCCGAATAGTAATTTTTGTTTTAAGACTTTCTTCCTAAAATAATATATTGATAAAATAATAGTTTTAATTAAAATATTCCGATTTTAAAACATCTCTTCCATCCATGAGAATGTTTAGGAGATATTTATTAACACAACATTCAAATTTATCGTATCCGTGGCTTAAATTGTAAATTTATTTATTTAATTAAATCTATTTATTGTTTGATGCAATAACTAATAATTTATTTAAATGATTTTAAGTTAATTTGTAACGTTAATTAAATGCTACCACCTCTTTGGTTATTGTTTGCGGTTTATGTTGAAAGATCATTACAAATTTACCAGCTAATTTAACCCAAATAATCGACCTGTATATTATTGGGACTTGAAGAGAACAATTAGTTTATATCTCAGTCTCCATTGTGTGTCCAGCCAGATGCGCTTCAAATCCACATCTATTACTTTCTGAATGAAAAACGGAGTTCAGATGGTCATACTTGATAGAAAGCAAACTGAATAAATTGAATGGCAGACAATTTTTGGGGCAAATATTTCCCATAGCAAAGATATTGGAATGAGGAAGGGAATGGTTGAACATATCCTCAATTCAATATTTGTATTATTTGTTTGTTTTTTTAAATATTATTCTTCGGAAGTTATGTCTGAGCTTAGGAAAATGTATAAAGCCCGAAGCAATATGAAAACTCTTATATCGATATTTCAGGAAATATACAAATTGCAATGTGATACAAAACTCTTCTTTCTTCTCTAATCTTTTTTTTTTTTTTTGTTGTAACAACGAGAACTTACAATAATTTTAAAATGGCAAGTAACAATACATTAAAATCTAGAAAAAGGTAAATGAAACGTCGCAATTTCAAGAAAAATGTCGTCTCTCAATCGGTATTACGTTTCATTATTAATTAATTTTTTTAACGGACTTTTTGCATAATTTTACAAGAATGATCATTTCATAATTGGCTTTGTAAAAACGAAGAAATTATTTTAATTATTTATAGCATTAGCATAATTAGTAGCGAATCCTTTGTTTATTTCGCATTTAATCTTATATTTGTAGGAAGGACAAGCCTCGCTTAATCTTATCTTAAAGGATTACTCCATTCCTGGAACCTCTTCAACAAAATTCCACTTAATTAACAAAAATAAAAGAACAAGATTTAATTAAAACGCTTAACATATGGTAATATTAAATTTTAATTAATTAACCGCAAACTGTGAAAGAACAATTTTTTTTTGTTATAAAGTTATCATAAATTTAATAAAGGCGTTTTTTTGTTACAGGATTTCGGTAATGTGCGTTCTTATGATATCAACAGCTGCAGGAAACGAAACGCTCATGATGGGGATTCCAGCCAGTGGGCTAGCTAGAGAATGTCCTTGTGATGTGGAGCATGATGAAATAAAATGTAGATGCACCGGGGTTGGATGCCTAGACATACCCAGCAATTTGCCCACGGGGATGGTTACATTGTAAGTAAAGTCGAGAAATTATATTATTTGTAATTGAATTAAATTCATGCGCATTTCCAGGATTGTTGAGGATGCTGGATTAGAAGTACTGAAAAGGGATTCATTGATACCATATAATAGTACATTACGGGAACTGTAAGTACATGCAATATTATTAATTATAATATTATCAATATCTTTTTTTCATCTTTAATAATTTAATTTAGTGACATATAATGTGTGGCATAAAATTAATAAGAGTGCTACTGCCAGGTACATCTGGACACAAGATTTAGGAATAAAGAAAATTGGGGCTATTAAATCTTGTGTTCAGCTTGTGAATTTGCTACAACAGGCCTTTGAGGAATATTCCTTGTCAAAATCCCACTTTTCTTTTGAGGGGTACGAAGGAATACAAAACCATGCAAGTGAATGTTTCTGAAGTATTCTTTTTAAAATCAGTACGATTCACTAAACAACTCCCAAAAGGAGTCACTTTGCCATAAATATTGTAACAAATGTAGAAAACCAAATTATGTTATGAAAAATTGCTAAAATTTTAACTTCTTAAAATTAGTTGACTATTTAATCTCTTGAATCTTATAAGTATGATTTAAACAAAGAAAACCAAATTTTGTTATATGTACAAAATGGAATTACTTAAATGAATTAATTTAATTTTATCAAATGAGCAATAATCTCTTGTTTTTATTTTTTAAATTCATTCGTTAATTACTTTCGAGAAGATAGAATCACTGGAAATATTTTAGTTACCCTCTCATTTATATAAATGCAACCTACATTTTGCACAAAATGATTAATTGCGCAAGCAGAATGCACCTATTTATTTTTAAATTTGTCTGTTTCAGTTTATAGCAGGAAATGATTGATGGCTTTCATCGCCAAATAAAAATGTAAATAAATCATCGGCTGTAAATGAAACTATTGCCAGACAATAAAATTAATTTATTAAATCTCAACCGTGTTGAAATAAAATTTTTAATGAAATTGCAAATATTTGGTAACAAATCAGTGGGAAAATTATTTTAATAAGGAATGTCTTTAATTGAATGGCAATGATTCCAAATGTCCTTGGAGATTTCAAAATAATCCAATAAAAATAAATTAAAAACAAGAAATAAAAAAAAGAATGAAGAACAATAAAAATTAAAGCAAGAGTTTTTTACATTCAAATAAATCTCTCCCAACATTCAATATATTCCTTCCTTATATCCTTCACTTATGGCATTAAAATTGTTGATGATGAAAGCTCTAAATTATAATTCCAAAAGGATTTACAATCAAAATGAAGTCTA
The DNA here is from genome assembly GCA_027574865.2 of Coproporus ventriculus. NCBI lineage: Eukaryota > Metazoa > Arthropoda > Insecta > Coleoptera > Staphylinidae > Coproporus > Coproporus ventriculus. The sequence continues at coordinate 15,297 of JAODAH020025183.1, forward strand.
TTTTGAATGCAGTGTTGATTTAAATAATTAATATGATAAATAAACATTACTTAATCAGAAGGGACTGTTATGAATTATTAATTTTCTGAGCCCTTTGAAATTTATTAACATACCTAATTACAAGTGGAATAAAAACTTTCAGAGGAAAAATTGATTAATAAATCGAATCAATATACATATATCGTTTATTTTGTTTTGCGATCCTATCCAAATGATAAAAAATGCAAGGGTAGATTTATATTTTTGTGGTGATAACTCAAGGGATACAAAAACAGGTCACTCCACGTTCCCGACTCTTTTTTTGTTATTTGTGGTAATGCAATAGTAGTGGGCAGCTTGGGACAGGGTAGATCTATTTTATATATAGACTTGCCGCCTTTTGCATATTAAATTGTTCACTGTTTCAATTACAGTTAATGCGGTTAAGTAATTTCTGTACAAACTGCAACTAACATTTGTTAGCAAGAAGATTTAATTTGTATATAGTAAGCTTTAGAGTAATACGAGTTTAGTGTTTCAGAAATTTAACAAATAGAAGAGAATAATGTTAGCATATGAGAACCTTACTTAGTTGCATTGATGCAATAGACACTAGTGCTTGATTTTATCAATGAATTGGAGAAGTAAGATATTAAACATTCCCTGAAATTAATCGAATTGCGATACCTGTAGTATAATTTATATTCATGATAATTCGTTTTTACTTTTTTTTCAATTTCATTAAAAAACTTTCGATAATAGATTTTTTGAGTTCATAGAAAGCATTTTTACAGATTTACAAATTTAAAATTTGCTTAAAGTGTCCCTTTTGCTTATATCGCTTCTTTGATTGTATTTTTCAGTGCAGATGATTTATTATATTTTTATTTTATTTTATTGTAATAGACTCTCTGGTTAAACTATTTTGGAATAATAGTAAAGTTTGAGAAGTGGAAAAGTATAAACGTGCTGCTTAAAATTCCATACGTGGAAAACTTCAATATGATTAAGTCAACATGTCTAGGGGAACTTTTCTCCTTTTTATCATCAGATCAATTTATTTACAATCGTCCCATTCGTGTAATCCACTTTTCTGGTCAAAGTAATCATAAAACGTCGTTGAAAATCGTGCTATGTTGACAATTGCTTTTACGTGACCATAAAATTAACTACAATTTAAGTGTAATAATAAAAGATAACATGAGGTCACTAACGACAATTAAATCCTTTAAGTTGCCGTATTTCATTATAATTAATAAATTAATTGAAGAGGCAACATTCAAAGTTGATTAACTAGGATTCTTTCGAGATCTAAATTTTCTTTTGTAGATTACTTAAATAAGCTCTGCATATTATATTTTGAAAACTAATAATAATAAGTAGTTTAGACTGTAGGTCAAGAAAAACAAAGAAATTTCATAAAAGTGGTATATTCAAATTAAAATTGCTCCTTTTAAACTCAACCTATATTGATAAATATTTCTTATGCAGAAATTTCAATATAAAATTTGTCGCTAGACGAGACAGAACACTCCAGCATTACTTATTACAGTTATTACTTACTCGTATAATTTTTATTAATATTCTAAAAATAATTATTGAGAAATATAAAAATAATACTTCAATGTAATTGTCGAGGTAGGTGGATTCTGGCTTATAAGAAATTGGGGTGAAGTTTATTTTGAATTTACTTTAAATGTCTGTAATTTTATTGAAATTATATTCCAGTTTCATTTTCTTAAAAAAATAAAAGTACCAATTAAGTTGATGGATTAAACGAATTATTTAAAGTGGATTGCAATTCATTTGATAAAGCAAATTTAAATAATGGTTTCTTGTTTTTCTTGGGATTAAAATTGCTTTTACTTTCATTTGCGGTTTTATGATAAATTTACATCAATCTATTCTTTGATTAAATAAAATTAGACAAGTTAATGAAAAATCAGCCATTTGCATAATCTCTCGCTACCAGAAGCAATCACAGCCCATGGGAAATATTTATCGTGCATCGAATACATATATCGTTATGAAAATTTGAAATGGAATTATATTTCATCACAATCCGCTATTTGCTTTATTATTTTTGGGATTGCACCTGTTGCCAGATATGAATAGAATCCGGGGACATGTATTTTGCTCCAAAACACCCAATTTCCATATGAGAATGATTTATGACTTACATCATGAAAGATGCATGAATAGAAGCAAAGACAACTTTTCTATATCAAATCCTGTGAGTACATACATTAGTGGCTTGAAACAACGGAAAGCAAATATTAATTGAGTGGAAATTCCTTGGTGCTTCCTAAAGGAATAATTTGTAAAGGATCGTTTGTGGTATTTCGCGCACTTGACAAAAATAACGGGACCAATTTCTGTGTACTATTAAAGTCATTTGGTGACTTATATCATTTAGAAAAATTAAATTAACTTAAAATAAAAACTTATATTCTGAAATATAATTAAATTATTATTCAGGTGTAGGAAAGAACCTGGTAAGTTAATTAATTATAATTCATTTTAAAAATTACAACATTTAAGATTCACAGAAAATTCTATTAAATTAAAAATTATTTATAAATATTTATGGAATTATATCTCCTAAAAAGGAGATTAAACACAAGAAAAAGCATTGGGTATTGTATATAAAATATAACATAAGGGAAAAGTGCATTAATCCCTCAACCAATTTATAGCGTCACTTGTTAAAATTAAGTTAGGAATTAAAATTTTATTTTCGTCCGTAGGTGCATAAGAAACAATTTTTTAGATTAATTTCATGATATTAATGTATATGGAAAATCATTCATAACATTCATTTTTGTTGCAATGTTGTACGATAACACGGAAATTGATGATGAATGACCCTGAGTCTCTAAGGACAAACCCCCAATATTAGATGAGCAAGGATGAGTTAAAATATGCGATTCATCAAGTTTTCGTCTAATTTTTCCTAATATTTGTGCACTTTATTTTGTTCACAATGCAAGTTTCACGAGAACAAATCAATTTCAAGTTGCATTTTCTCATGGAAGTAAAAGTATCGTTTTAAAATGCCACCAAACTTGAATCGAATAGTGAAAATATTTTTATTACATGTGAAAACATCCATAATATATTTTCTCTGTTTCATTTTATTTTTTTATTTTAGAACTTTGGTGAACCTTGAGAACTTTTACTACTTTGAAACTGGCGTTTTCCATAATTTACTTCAACTGCAGACTTTGTAAGTACAATTAGATTTCATTAAAGCTCTTAAATAATGTGGTTTAAATATTTAAATTTGTAATTAAGTTTCTTATTGTTTGGAAAAGGAAGCAATGTGGATGTCGACTGGACTAATTTTATAATTCACGAGTTTTAAAACATAAATTAATTCATTATTTTAATTATCTTAGTATATACCTAAATTATGTCTAATATTATTTTTTTTTATATTATTTACATGGTTATTATCCTTGAATTGGCTTTTAGTGCCTAAGTACCAAAACAACTAGCTTTTTTAATCGTCAGTAAAAAAACTAAAAATCGGCGCTAAAATACAAAAATAAATATTTAATATGTATTGTGTATCTTCAAGGTATTTTACCATTACTTGTATTGTTAGAAGGAGTTTATGTATTTATTCATTTTTGCACATCATAACACATCTTTATAATTCCGTTTTGAATGAAAATGTTAAAGTTTTAATATTGGAAACTTCTGATTTTATAACTTTATCTAAATAGAATTGTATACATAAATTTTGTTACTGTGTAACATTATTTCAAATAGATAAAACCTACACGTGCTAATTACATATTAAAAATTTATAAATGCCAAATACTTCATAATTGTTTATTAATTTAGAATTACAGCATGTTTAATTTCCAAGATGTTTTCCTTACGAATTTCTTAACACTTACCAGATTATGTATCGGTTATTTTAACCCTCTCCTAAACAAATATTTCATTAAAACAATTTCCTCATTCCTCTTTATTTTAATTATAAAATTCACTTAAAATCAAATGTTCGATCGAATATTTCGTAATTTAACGCCACGTTATTAATTCACATCTCGTTTTGCAAATTTTATTATGAACAATGTGTGATATGCATATGAAAACCCCAACTGGACGTTTCTCATTAAACATGCATCCTATTTTATAGGTACATTCAACACGCCCCTAAGCTACTCAAAATCCAGCCGGAAGTATTTAGTACAACTCTACCACAATTAAAAATTCTGTAAGTAAACGTAACACTAATCTCAGTTTATTCCGCATACACTAAACATTCAACAGAATATTTTTTGCTATTATGAACCTACAAGATTATTCATTTTAAGTTTAATTTTCTAAAATTTGATTTTTGATTATTTCATTTGATTGAAATTCAAGTAGTAAGCAGAATCAGATTGTTTTAACTATATGTCGGAAATTTCAAAATTCTAGAAAATTGTGAGAAGCACGGGTTCCTTATTAAAAAAAATCTATAAAGAGGTTTTCAGATTATACGAGAACTAGCAATTATTTAATATTGACAAGTCATTGTTTTTTTAGTAAAAAAAAAAATATTGCACAATAAACTTTAGAATAAAATGTATTTCGTTAATTATTCTAGAGATTTCGCAGTGATTACTTCTTTAATTTAAGCGTTAGTATGTTTTTTAAACCCACTGAAATCCTTTGCGTGAAATAACAATTCTCATTAATTTTATGACAAAAGTATAAAAGTTCATTCTTTTAAATACAGTAAGGCTTTAGTGTTTCATTAGTTAATTATTATTATGTATTTGCTGTAGGAGAATAGTAAACACGGGCCTTGAAGAAATGCCGAACTTCAATAGCTTAAACACACCAGTCCTGCACATGATGTAAGTATTACAAAAATTTTAATTAAATCAAAAGACCTTTAAAGGTGTTCTATTTAAAAGATGACACTCGATAGAAAATTCATTTAAAATATGCAGATGCACAATTAATCTATTCGAGAATTGATTGATTAATTGCAAAGTGCATGATAAGTTGGTTGATATGTCAATCTCATCAATCAAATATTTTAAATGCAAGCGTTTATGTTACAAATTACACAAAGATGTATACGAGCAGTAATTGAGTATTAGGTTGCAATAAAATTAGATTTTCATTAAATTCAATAACATGCAAACACGCACTTTCGGTATTAAAATAGAAAGCAATGATTGGTTTCAGTTTCGAATCGATCAAATTAATTTGTAAGGAAATTGCGAACTGCTTTTTTGAAAGGTACCAATTTCATGCCTTACAAAAGAATGATTCTTTTCATTTCACTAGATAAAAAAAGTCAAAAGAAAACTACGCTGATCGTATAATATAGTATATTGGCTAATAGAAAAATATTATCATAAAAGAGAAAAGCACTTTGATAAAAATAAATGCAAATGTTTCGTCATAATTTTTCAATTCATTTTCCTGCGTAGATGCTTCTGAGATGTTTTTCATTTTAACACTTGCTACTAATAATATATGTGATGATTTTAAGAGGAATTTACACCCTTGTGACTTTTTAGAAACAAATCGCGAATTTTATAAATTGAAAATTGTCTGTAAAGCTCAAAGCAACTTTAGTTTCCCTACACTTAATTAAAGGCGTTGCTTTTTGTGGCATGCAGTGACATTTCTATATTTCCGATATTTATATCGATACTAGGCGTTTCGATATTATATTAAATCGGAAGAACATCTAAAGTATCGAATTACTGATTTAGAATCGAGTTTCAATTTAGTTTACATTACATTTTGAACGTTAGAAAAAAGAAAATCGCAAACTTATTCTATCAATCATTAGTAAAAGGCGATTGTTAAAGAAATAAACTGATGATAAAATGTTTTAATTCCTACATATCCTAAAATTTTCCAAAGAATCTCTTTGTCTCGATATTATTATTTGTATTCAAATCAGGAGCTTATATACAATAAAATTATGCTCTGTACATCAACATTTAAATAATATTTATTAACAAAATAAAAAAATCAATTAATATAAAAATCAGAAGAATTGTTGTGGTAATATATATTCCACTATGGAAAATTTAATTTCCGCACCTGCTTATCTGCAAAGCAAATACATTTTAATATAATATGAGCAGAAAATCTTACAAGAAATGGACAAAGTAGTGGATAAACATTCCATCAAGATTTTTTTATGCACGTATCAAATAAGATAGCAATCAGAAAAAAAAACCAAAAGGAAACAGCTGACTCAGAGGAATTTTTAATATTGTCATCACAAAATTACGTGTATAGAAAAAATAAATTCATATCATGCTCTGTAGGATTTAAAAGATTCAGCCCAGACGAATATACGGATTTTAAAATTTAAGTCAAGTACGAATTGTATTTTTTTATATACAAGAAAATAACTCAATTATTTCTATTGCAAGTAAAAATAAAGACAATTTTAAGTGTGATTGGCACAATCGTACTTTATTGTTTTAGATTTATTTTTTGTTTATGTCATGCATTCGTGACTATATCAAGTTGAGTCCATTTATATTGCTCGGCTATTACATAATATTTATAAGGGTTGTAAAATTTTATTATATTGGGCATCATCTGCAACATTGCGAAGATTAATCAAATTTGTCTTTTAAAATTGCACAATAATTATATCCTATATATAATAATATTTTTAATTGCGTGCATTATATTGCAGAGAATCCTTTTTTTCACCTCCGGAAAATTTTTCATTGTTGATATTGCAAAATTTTCGTAAGAAAAGTAATAATAATAGTTTATTAAACATAATTAAGTTATATTCCTATTGTTTTAATTAAATTCATCTAGAAATTTTATGAAATTTAATAAAACTGATAATTTAATGTTTTTTAAATCAACAATATCCAAAATTGGCAGTAAAATATGAGTTTAGTGCCGATGTCGATTTAATTCACTAACGATTTCAAAAAAAAAAAAGTTTTAATCACTCATTGTTTAATTTGTTTTTGTAGTATGTGAGTTTAATCGTTAGAAGCATGTGATGGCTGGGCAGATTGTTACAGACATTAAATCAAAAACAATTAAACATCCTTATAAATTATAAGTCACTTCATTATTTTGTTTTAAATAAATCTCATTTTAAAACCTACTCATTTGAATGAATGTTGTAATATGGTGATAACAGACTTGTCAGAACTAATTTGGAAAACTTGTTTACCCTCAAAATATAATTAAGCCACCCTTGTCGCATTAAATTATCAATTAGTAAAACAATCCCGCATATTGCATCTAATGCATAAAAATTCATTTAATAGTAATATTAAATGTCTCCGCACGAAGTACTCCTCAGAACAAATGGACGATAAAATCACATACATTGAATTGGTAATTTGTTTTCATCTTCTTTGTAACACATTTGATGAGAAAAGCACATTGTGGTTATAGTACGAACCCTTTTAAAAACGCAATAGTAGAATTTAGATATTTATTTAATACAATACATCACTATATTGTATAGCGAATTCTAATATTTTTATGTTAACAGGATTTATTGTGAAAAATATACCTCAATAAACACATTTAATTTTCTTGAAGTCGACATTTAACATTCACATGGTATTTGTGAGATGTAAAGAAACTCGCTTATGAAAATTCTAGACAATAGTTGAAATATCTCTTTTGCAGCTTCGTTCATTCTTGTAAATGTAAATTTTACTCACTCGATTTTTATAACTCAAATATTGTATTGTACAAAAGAAAATTACTACCAAGAACGTCCTTTATTACTTATTTGTTAATTTTATGAAAATTCAAATGTGAAAGTATTCTATCAATTTTAATGCTTATATTTTGTTTGTCATGTTAAATATGAAACTAATATTTGTTAATTAATTTTTATAATCATAGCTGTAAGTATTGGAATGGAAAGGTCCTTATTCTTGGAACTCATATTACTTGAGTCAATTTGCGGTTCCACAAATAAATTATCACCAAATAGGTGAGGTTTTAGATCTGAAATGAATCTTTAGTCAATTTTTTAAATGGTTTTATGCTTTTCATGAATTTTTAAGTCAAGTGCGCTATTCAGAGTGAAAGAAAAGGAATCGAGTAAGATTCGTTACTTAAAGATAACGGCAATTTGTTAATTCCTTGCTTTTTAGAAATCTTTTGTAGGGTAAGGATGCAAATAAATTACAAAATAATAGTTAGATATTTTCACTGTTTTTGTTAAACTATTTTTTTTTTACATTGTGTGATATGCGATTGAACTTTTTAGCGTCTGTTAATTAAACATACTCAATTACTGAATCAAGAAATTATAAAATTAAAAAAAAAATGGCTTTTTCGTTTCATTTTACTCTAATGAGTAAGCAATTATGAAATGAAACTTTGAGCTGTATATCAAAATTAACTAATTTCATTTGAAATGGTTCATTTTGTACTGCTATTGAGTGCATATGTGCTTATTTATGCGATCAACTTAAATTAATTATAACATTTTCACAACTTATCATCTAACTAATTAATCCAGAAATAGGTGTGTGTGTTTGTGTTAAATTCAACTACACACAATACAAGTAAATTTGTTAATTTTGTTACTGTTTGTATTACAGAGATTTGGAACATAATCATATTAGACACATCAAAAAGCACCAAATTAGCAAATTGAAAGCTGAACAACTGTAAGTACTTACAAAAGCAAACATCCAAACTATTCTACACAACAATAATTAATCCCCGTCCTTACAGTTTGCTAAATTATAACGACCTACAAATAGTCGACGAAGAAGCATTCCACAGTTCCCAAATTGCAAAACTGTAAGTAACAACCAATCATGTTTTACGATCAGTATTAAAAATTAATTTTCAGGAGCTTAAAAGGCAATAAAAACCTCGTCAATCTCCACAGGAGAGCTTTCGCGGGGTTACTAAGCTTAAGGCACATGTAAGTATAAAAATTTCGTTCTAGGTGGAAGTTGATTTTATTGCTGTTCCAGTGATCTTTCAAGGACTGCTATTACTTCCATTCCATTAGAAGGACTGCGCGAGATCGACGAACTAAAAGTTCAGGACACAGAGACGCTTAAAGTATTCCCATCTGTGTTTAACTTCGAAGTAAGTGCAGATTAATTTAGTTTGAATTATTAGTTACCAAATGTGGCATAAAGTAATTGATCTTCGCTTGAATTTATTTATTTTTCGTTTCATGGGGAGAAAGTGAAAGGCACCACAAAACGGATGTAAAACGCATAAATCAACTAGAATTATATTCAAAATGCTCGTAAGAGGTTTCCTATGAATATTAAAATACGCTTGGCTGGAAAGGCGTAATGTAATGAGAAAGATAAGGGTTATTTTTCATGATGTCAAAAATTTTGGAGAATCCAATGGAAAGAGATGTAATATTGTAAATAAGCAAAATGGAACAGAAGTTGAAATTGTTGACGATTTATAGGAGGTTTATTTTTTAAGCGCGACCTCTCATCTATCTTTAATAAGGGTTTCAAATATTTACTAAATTCAAAGGATTTTGCCCAGATTTAAAAATAATTTAGTGTTTACATGGCTACATAAAACTTGAAATTTCATTACTTGGAAACAACATAACATTTTTATTATCTAAAAAGTTTAATTTTTATAACTTAAGATAAAATACTAAAAAACTATTTCTAATTATATTTTTATTCGAAAAAATAATCATCAACTTAAAAACTCGAGAATTAGAATACAAAAACACAATTCTGCAGTTTCCAAAATGTAAAAGCAATTAATAGATTATAATGACCATACACTTAAGGCACTAAAAATAATTTTTCCATTGACAATATTTTTAAAAATTTTCATGTATTTGATAAAATTTTAAAAAAAATTTTTTCTATTTTAGAATATAAAGAAAGCTTGGTTAACTTATCCATACCATTGTTGCGCTTTCAAATTTCCCCATACACATAATCCAAACGAATTCAAACAACATCAAGATTTCGTTAAACATCTTCAAGAAGCTTGTGAAAATAATCAAACAGCTAACATCGCCCCCAAATCTTTAAATGCAACAGTAAAGCAAGTTCCAGACTTGGAAGATGATATTTGGAATGAACATGAAGAATTTTTCCACGATCCATTAGCAACCAATAATGGGCTAAAATTTACATTCACTGCGCAATGCGGAAACTTTTACAGAGACTACCATGAGGTATGTAGAAATTTCTTTTCTTTAACTATTATGCTGCCTCATCCATGTACCATTTCTAGAAAACGTTGATCTTTTTCTACACTTATTATCTTAATATGGAAATATCTTGTAAACTGTTCAATACTGTTTCTGACAAAGCGTGAGATTAATTCGGAACGAAAAAGACTAAGAAAATGCGACTGAAAAAGTTACAGAAAATAAATAAAATTTTAAAAAACCGCAAGAATAAAAGTGGATGAAAGAAAATTTTAATAGTTAACAAACACAGTTTTACTTCAAATTTTATGTGAATATTCGTTTTAACTGTATTTAACTAAAAAAAGAAAAAAAAATCAAACTATATGTAGCTCGCGGCACTAATTAATCGATAATGGGAAAACGCGCATTTGGGTAAAATAGCCCCGTCTCCCCTACTGCTATAAAGTAATTTGTTTAAAATTATACATTAAAATATGTAATAAGATATTTTTGTGCGGGTTATAAACTGATACACTGAATTTTTACAAAAAAATTTTTAGAGTCCATTCTCAGAGGCAACTACAAAAATTTCAAAATGTTATAAATTAGTTCAACTGAAATATTTATCATTTATTTAATTTATAAATTGTATTCAAAGCTTTTAATTTAAAGAAAACGTTTGCGTATAATGCAATACAAAAGAAATCAAAGATTAAATTATTCAAATTGTGTCTCGTTGAATTTCCATTATGTATTAAAAATAGAAAACTGCGAATTAATTGATTTAAAATTTAAAATACACGTAATTATATTATGTCAATACAACAACTGCTGTAATTCCAATATCCATATCCTAACGTCAATTCCAGCTGACTGACACAAATTCAATTTTAATATTGGCGTTATTCAATAAACTTCGATTTTTTCATATTTTAAACAACCCTCTCATTATAACTACATTACAAAACAGTTTATAAAGTGTATATATAAGAAATATACTAAGTACATACATAAAGTACAATAAAATTAAATTGCTGGTTGCCGAAACCATATCAGTCAACAATATTAAACTTTTGGGAAACTAAACAAAACTTATATTTTTTCAAATCAAGTTTTATTTATTTTTTACTTAGTAGAGTTTATTTATTTAGTAAGGCATAATAAATCGAAACGTAGGCCATTAAATTGTTTTTTTATTATTGTCCTAATAACTGCAACTACTTTATGTAATAAATTTTAAATAAATAAAATTGAAAAGGAAAATGAAAAATTAAGACAGTGAAAATTATTATTTAATTTTACCTTTACATTTGATTTTGAATTTTCTCTTAACATTAATATCATATAATTGCTTTCTAATTGTTTGTTATAATGATATCTTGTATCAAATTAATTCGGTAGATTGATTTGTGTATTGTATTTTCAAGGTGGATTGTGATCCAGCTCCGGATGCTTTCAACCCTTGTGAAGATCTAATGGGGAACTGGGGTTTGAGGATACCTGTATGGTTCATATCTCTATCTGCAATCATTGGAAACCTATTCGTAGTAATTGTAATTGCCACATCCCATTTTCGTCTGACAGTTTCAAAGTTCCTCATGTGTAACTTAGCCGCAGCGGATTTGTGTATAGGAATACATTTGTTCCTAATTGCTGTCGTCGACGCTTGTTCAATTGGGGTCTACTTCAATTACGCTATTGATTGGCAAGAAGGTAATTTACTGACTTTTTATCTTCTAATCAAAAAATTATTTACAAGTCTATTTAACCAAATTGCATAAATTATTTACTTGTTTTACCTCATCCTTGAAATATTTATATATTTCCAAATTGTAAGCGTTTTTTTTTTATATGTATTTTTTTTAAGTTTTTATATTTTGAGTCAATTCACGAATATTCCAAATTTGTTAATACCGTTAAGAAGAAGTAAGAATAACTCAAGCATAAAATACTTTTAATTTTTAATTTAAATTTCTTTTTTTTCCAGGTGATGGATGCCGTGTAGCTGGCTTTTTAACCATCTTCGGCAATGTACTTTCAGTTTACACATTAGCTGTTATAACCACGGAACGTTGGTATACCATAACATGGGCAATTCATCTTAACAAACGTTTGAAACTCCGTACAGCTGTACGTGTAATGTTCGTAGGATGGATGTGTGCAATATTCATGGCATCATTACCCTTAATTGGCATCAGCAGCTATTCAAAAACAAGTATTTGCCTTCCTCTGGAAAATAAGGGCAAAGCAGACGCAATTTACTTATCCACCTTATTAGCTTTCAACGCGGTCGCTTTCGCCTTAATCTGCGTTTGCTACGGTTCAATGTACAGATCCATACGTGAAGGAGGAAACACTTGCTCTATAACTTCTGTCCGATCAGATTTAACAGTAGCTAAGAGGATGGCCCTGTTGGTATTCACAGATTTCGCATGTTGGGCACCTATTGCCTTTTTCGGTCTGACTGCCCTTCTGGGACACCCACTTATAACCGTCACGCAAACCAAAATACTATTAGTATTCTTTTATCCTTTAAATTCATGTGCGAATCCTTGTTTGTATGCTTTGCTCACACAACAATACCGACGAGACTTTTTTATTCTGATGGGTCGATACGGTTTGTGTAAGGATAGAGCTGAGAGGCATAAAGGAGCAATCGGTGGTAAACCGCTTCCTTATGGGGCTGGTGGGCAATATAAAAGGAGTACAGGAGATACATTGAAGACCAATAGCGGGTTTGGGAATACCCACAGGAGTTCAGTTCTTACAACAATCGTGAGCGTTGAATTACCGATAACGAGGAACAGTTCGAAAAATAGCGGCCGATCAAGGGTAGATAACTTGAATACTGTACCGGAGCTTTCTTTGGCACAAATGAACAATTTCGAAATGAATGATGAGTACAGGCATACGTCCACGGAAAATCTGTAATACTCCTTACTATCCTGAATTATTTAACTTATTTAAATGTGATGTATGTATATATGTTATTTTTATCCACTGTTACTTATTACCTTATTTTTATAATATAATATTAGAAAACCCAATTTGCATTTATTTTCCGTCACTAATTTATAAATGATTAATTCAATTTTAAGAGCAATCGTCAAAGTGCGCATTTCAATATTTACCAGTAGTTTTCAGGTAAGAGTGTATGAAACACTATAAAATTATTTAAAAAAATTGTAAAAATTCATCTTATCAAGCATTGTTCTACATTGCAACATTTTTCTACATAAATTTCAAAGTATGCTGAATTATAAGTTATGTTGGCATTATTGATTTGAATTCAGTTTTCAGCTACTAAAAATGAAAAAATCCTGCATTTTATGGTGATTTTAATGATCCATAATTTTTATTAACCCTTTACTTGAAAAATTCATAAGAAATGTAAAAATTCCAATTTTTTCTCAGAGAACGTAAGAACTTTATTTTGCTTCAAAACTTTAATCAATATTGCCAACGAAGAACTTAAACGTAAACACTCTCTTTAGAAAATCATTTGCAAAATAGCTTCGAAAAAATATTTTTCTGCCGATCATTTATCTACATAAATAAAAATGAGGTTTTGTCTGTACATTGTTCCTATTTGAAAGATTTCTACTTGTTCAATTTTTAATTTTTTTTTCCATATCTGTTAACGAATCTGCTACTTTATCATATAAAAATAATTGGTAATGAGGTCTGTGATCAATTTTCCTTAAATGGATCAAATTGGCTTTTAGCCACAACGGATTTCTTATCAAAGAAATTGAGAAGCGGTAACTAGATAAGATTTTTTTTACAATATTTGGCAGATATAATATTTGACACATGAGTTGTTCGGAAATATTATTATATAAATATTATCTTGACGACGTATTAATTGCTTTCTTTAACAACCTAGTTGGTTAAATAACTATTGCCATTCCTAAAAAAAAAAAGAAATAGGAAATCAATTTCTTTATTATTTTGAAAAAGGTAAGTTGATTTTGTGATTGACAACAGGAAGAAAGTGAGTTTCCTCAGGAAATAAAATGTTCATTTTCACATTTTATAACCAAATATATTAAATTTTTTTCAACTGACATTTTGGTAGGTTACTTCTTGCGGCTCAGATAATTATAATGATTAGAAAATTTAAAATATTTAATTCTCTTAAAATAAGATGAATAAAGAGTATAGTAGATAAAATGTTGTAAGTATTATGATTGAGAAATGTTACATTCCTTGTAGTAGGAGTAATTAATTATGTGATAAAAGCAAAAGAGAAGAATATATGTGTGAGAAAGGAAGATTATTGTCTCAATTTAGCAATGAATAAGAAATTTAGCGACGCGCTTCTATTGCAACTTATGCAAGCATTACATTACAATGCTCTTAATATAAGGTGACTACACATATATTGCGTTTTGCAGTACAGTACTGTTTTCAGAGGGTGTGTACTGCATAAGTTTTGCCTACTGCTTTTGTACTGCATATGGCTAAAAAGTACTGTTTGTATTGCTTTTTGAATTATTTTGAAATATTTATTCATTCTGAACTATTTTGTATTAATGCAAAATTTTCTTTTGCTGCTTTATGTACAACCTACAGGTATTAGATTATTTACATGTTTTAAGCTCTTAAAACTTTCATTATTTTATTACTTCATTTAGTTAATAATTATTCCCATTCCCCCTCTCCTATAAAGCACATATCATTTTTCTAAAACCATACTTGATTAGTTTAGCAGGCTATCATTTTTATGTTAGATATTAACTGAATTAGAGATCTGTTCTCACCTGTTATATCCTTTTTATTTAGGGTAAGCCCTATTTTTGTATAAATATTTACTGGTATTGCAAATAAAAAATATTTATTTTATTAAAACAGTCTGATATATATATTTGTAAAACAATATAAATATAAAATAATTTAATAACCACGAATGCTTTGAATTGTCCTTTCTTCGTGTACAAGAGGAATTATCCTATGTTCGATGAATTCCATATTAAAACTTGCAGTTCCAGATGTTAATGTTCTTAGCATCATTGAATAATCCATCAATTCAGCCAATGGAATTTCAACAAAGACGCACTGCAAATAATAAATTTTAATTTATTTAAACTTATCAATGAAGCACACAAAAATAGATCTCCAATTGTATGGGGATGTACACATTAACCATTGATGGAAAATAAATTTTTTTTCTTTATACTTTCGGGATATGTTTCCCATAACCTCGTGAGTATCTCGTAAATTTTTTTTTTTTAGAAAAATTTTAATTGAAAACATGTTTCAAATTTTTTCCTCAAACTAGTGGAATAAAAAAAAACAGTCTCCGCCCCTGCATTTTCTTTGTTCTATCAACTAATTTTCATACGTTGCGGAAAAAATCCAGAATATGCTTTAAGTATAAATTCTTAAAATCATGAAAAATCAACTTTTTTCAGAAAAAAATGCTCAATGCAAAATTTTGGCAACCCACTGAAATTTTATCACAGGATTTTCGATGAGAAATTGAGTTACAATTATATGACAAAAAATATGATGACTCTTTTCTTTCTATCCTTTTTGCCCTTCACAAAGCCAAAAAAGGACAAGCCGATAACTTTTTCTAAAAATTCACGTATTTCCTGAAAAAGATCCTTAGTGTTTTTGCAATATAAGGTATTATTTCTGTGCAATTTTAAGTACAAAAAAAGCGTTTTTTGAGAATAGCATATTTTTTCCACTTTTAGTGGGGTTCTTCCTGAGATCCAAGTATCCAAAAAATCTAAAGAAATCAGGGCACATATCCGGAAAGTATAAAGAAAAAGAAATTTCCATAAGAGGTTGATGTGTACATCCCAATATAGTTTAAGATCCAGCTTGCTCATACAATCAAAACAGACGTTGGCAGATATGCCATTAATATTTTGATATCTACCACTACAAAAGAAAAAAAAATACAAGAAAACATAATTATAATTAGTTATTTCAATTCAGTAGTTACACTTTATGATAATAACTTGTTAATAGTGATTTCTTATTGCATTTCAGTATTTTCCTCAGAAACTTCTTACATCTTATGTATCAGTCAGGACAAAAAATAGCAGGGCCTGATGAAAACACTGCATTTCATTTAGATTTCTCTTATTGAAATCTAAATCTACAAATATATCTTACCTTATTTTTACCTTGCATGCCTACATTTTGAATATTTGCACGTCTTCTCGATAAATCTGCCATCACGGCAGGTAAATGTTCATCAGGAGTTAATACTTCTACGGACATAATAGGTTCTAAAACTGTGGATCCAGATTGATTTAATAACTGAAATGATTAAAATGAACTAAATGTCATATAATAATATTAAAGCTCACTTTTTGTATACATTGTGTTGTTGCAGCAGCGATCATGGACTCTGTGGTACCTTTCCCAACCAACAATGAATGAAGCATTATCTTTGTATTAACCACTTTACTCCCTACTTTTGGGCCACTTGACAATCCCACTTCAACTCCTTGTTTCACAGCAGATAAGTGTTTTGGATGAATATTTGCCAGAGCACTGGCTGCATCTGCAGTTTTATCCAATATTAAAACATCCTTAATTTCTCCTTCAGTTGGTATTATTGATAAGAAAACATGGACTGATTGCTTATTGTTCCCTATTTTGGTTTTATGGTTGTAATCTCCTTTTACTTGATTAACGGGGGCTTCGCGATATGATATTTGTAGAGGACCTAACTCTGCTTCAATTTTATATTCATTGTACAATCGATCCTGAATTATATCAATGTGTAATTGACCCATACCTTGAATTAATTAATTTACATAAAATGGTAGCTTCATTTGAGATACAAGGTGTGTTTCATAAATTGTCAAATCTTTTAAATTAATTAATTAATTATGTGAAAATAATTAAAATTCAATTCATAAAAATATGAAAATTATTTGGTAATTGATGAATTTTCAGCACGTGATCCTTAAGGATGAAATTTGCATAACCAGACAAACAAAAGTAAAAATTAAATCATAAATATAAAACATGACGAACTATACTCACAACTGCATATATTCATTAAGTCAAAGTAATTTATAATTACCAGCGAGAACAGTTTGTCCTGTTTCAGAATCGTGTGTAACTCGTAAACTTGGGTCTTCTCTTTCTAATTCACTCAGTGCTTCTTCAAACGCTGATTGTAAAGCTAAACTGGGTGATTCAATTGAGCAAAAGAACACTGGTTCTGGTATCTTTGACTGTTCATTGAAGAAATCATCCACCATCTCTTTATTTCCTAGTTTCTTTTCCAATACTTGTTTAGCATTTTGTAAAGCTGACTGTGAAGATGTCACCAGATCACCAGACATTGTTTTCTAAGACAAAAATTAATTTTTATGCTGTAAAATTTTTGTATTTGGATTTCTGGGAAATATGTTATAAGATGGCAGTGTAGGTGATATCAAGTCTCATTAGATTAACAGTCCTTAATACATATTAGGAACAATATCAGGAATAATAGATCAAGTAGATGAGATATCTTCTAGTTAGATCAAGTGAAACAGTGCGGAGTGCTGTCTTAGGCGCATGTCGAAAGTACCATGTTTGTCTGGGTCATACTTGCATTTTAAATTAGGAAATAAATGAAGCCTTTTTTAAGTTTAGATCTTAGTTCTAACAAAAACACATAGGGATTGCTTCAGTTTTAATAAAGTAGGTAATTGATTTGTAAGTAATATTTTTTTAAAATATTGAAAACTATTTCATTAGAATTTACCTTTAATCCTGATACAACAGCAATATTTCCTTCTCCTAAGCTTTCAACCTCCAACAACTCATCTGCATGAGCTAAATATAATTTGCTTGATTGTTCACTAATATTTTTAGATGAATTAAAAATCTTCTGCCCTTTATTAAACATTCCTGAATAAATTCTGAAGAAAACTAAAGGTCCTTTTTGGTCATCATGTAAGATTTTAAAGGCTTTGGCAGATAATTCCTTTTCGAAAGATTTAAAATGATGTTCCCTCTCATTCGGCGAAGGTAGATACAGTACAACAGCATCCATCAAAGGTTGTACTCCAATATTCTTGTAGGAACTCCCACACAAAACTGGAACAATGCTCTGATTTTTAAGGTAATAACTGAACTCAAATAAATTAATAAAATACCTGTTGGTTTGAGACACAATTTTTGATAGCAGCAACTACATCCACTGATTTTACATCATCAAAACTATCAGAATTGATTACAATGTTTGCAAAATGATCGTCGTACTCTGTGAGTTTATCTATAAGAAAAGCTCTTGCTTCCATAGCTTTTATCCAATCAGATCCATCAGATTCTTCCAGTGCTGTTTTATTGTACGATCTAGTTTTTGGACCTACTTCCCATATTAACTTTTCTAGACTTAACACATCAATGACGCCTAAACGAATGAAAATGAATTAATCATTCCAATAATAATCATAGATTAAGGTCAGTGAAGGAAGGATGACCCAGTAAATTTGCTAAAAAATGAAAATATGGAAATCCAAAAATATAAAACTTCTAAAAGGTTATTGAATCATATTTTCTTTTTATTTACTCATATTTTTATCACCAATTATTTATTTTAAAATATTATAACAGCAAATTCTTTAATATCCTTCATAGACTAACATGAAGTCATGAAATATTTGGCCAAATGAAATATCTATTGGAGGGTGTGAACAAAAAAAGTAAACATTGCTTTTAAGAAATATTATTAGTCCAGAAATTGAAATTTAATTAGCAGGTCTGGCTGATGGTCGAGGCCAACAAATAAAAGCTCTTGAAGAAAAAACTTTCTGGATGTATAATACATAAAATTTTGAAGGCAAACAACTATTTGGTGGTTGTGGAATTGAACCCGTTGAAGGCTTACTTGTCTATTACTGAAAAATCAGTTTTTCGAGATGAAAAATCATATTCTTGCTGTTAGTTTTTCAAGATAAAATCTGATTTTTTCTACGAAACGTATGCTGTATTTCCTAATGAATAATTTAATTTTTACAGCGTTATCCTTCATAATTCAGTTTAATTTTTATGGCACAAATAATCAGTTTACTTTTATTTCCACCTTACCGATATTTACTGAACTTACCAATTAATTTATCGCGCTTCGTCAAAGGTAATTGCATCTTTAATGGTACGGCTTCTAATTTTTCTTCTATTGATTTACAACACATATCAAGATTTGCATCATACCGATCCATTTTATTCACATAAAATAATTTTGGAATGTCATATCTCTCAGCTTGTCTCCAAACTGTCAAAGTTTGTGCTTCTACTCCAGCAGAAGCATCCAAAACAACAATTGCACCATCGAGTACATTCAAAGTTTGTTCAACTTCCATCGTAAAATCAATATGGCCTGGTGTATCTATCAAATTAAATTGATGGTTCTTCCATAGAAAACTTATAGCAGCTGATTTGATTGTAATTCCTCGATTACGTTCTTGTTGCATGTAATCAGTGACAGTATTACCATTATGGACTTCACCCATTTGATTAATTAACCCAGAGTAAAATAACATACGTTCCGTTGTTGTGGTTTTTCCTACATACAAAAGGATTGATTATAAAATGAAAGGATTGTATAATGAACCGTACCTGCATCGATATGAGCTATGATTCCAAAATTCCTTAAGCGAACAACGTCATTGATCGGATCAAATCTTTTTATAGAGTAAAATCGTTTATTTACATATTTTATATTCACCAAACTTCTTAAATTAATCATTTTAAGAGCAGTGCAATTACAGAAAAAATTTAAATTGCATTTCTATCAAAATGACATAACCTATAAATGTAAACAAAATCACAAAACATTTAAAATCGATTTTATAAATGAAATTTTAAAATATTTTTATTAAATAAGAAAACTTGATCCAAATAATTTTTTGATTTAATCATTTTAATCCAGGCCAGGCCTTAATTTATTTAGGTCCTTTAGTCAAAATAGAAACTAAAATATATTATTCTTAATTTATCTTTAAATAAAAAATCTAATTATGCTCTTGACATGTTTGTTATTTACTTAATTTTTTATAAATATACATTTTCGTAAAATTATGAGATTTTGGCTAAATTAAGTAATTTACCGTTTGTAGGTTACAGCCCTGCTCTTACCAATATGTTATCACCTTCAATTTAGTTTCATCTGTGATTAATTTCATTTTAGTTTACATTTATACAGAGTTAAAAGACTGAAGAAACTTATTTGATTTTATCTTATTAATTATTTTATACAATTTAATTTTTAAAGTGTTTGAAAATACGAATGAATATGTGCAACACAAAAGGCCCAAAAATCTCATCAATTAAAGTTGATGGAGATATCTTGTTAACACCTCTCACATGTGCTTCTTTAATTAATGAAATATTAAAAACCTTAGTTTATCAAAAGTTGCTAATTCCTTTTCCTTACAACTGTCTTAAGAATGCTGTTATGAAGAAAAGAAACGAAGACTTATCCCTAAAAAAGCAGAGAATTAACTTTATGTTGCAGAAGCAGTTCCAAATGGCTTCTGTTGCATATGATACTTTGGAAACTATTATGCAGAATATACAAAAGGAATTTATGGAATGTAAGGAAGGTGTGAATGAGGTATTAATTATTTTTGGATCGACTCCTTTTATGGCGAAAGAAGTATTTTATATAAAACTTCATAATCTTACGAAAGGACATGTAGAATCAAATCATATAACAGATTTAGGAAAGAACCAACGAAAAATATTGAGGTAAAGATTGGTATATTTACAATTTTAAAAATCTAAACATTAGGTTTGCTCAATCTTTATAAAAATATCTTTAAAACGATACATCCTATTTTACTTACAAAAATAATATATGCGATAATATATTTTTGTTTTAGGACAATTTTTTTATCCGATGAATGGCTAACTTCAATGGAGACTCCTTTAACAACCACAAACATGTATCTAATGATAAATAAATCAACGAAGCCAGTACAAAATGAATTTTTTATAGAAAATAATAATTATTCATTGCCAATTAACATTAAACAAACAATAATTAATTTGCATCATAATTCAGACAACGATAATTGTTGTAAAAATTTGGAAATATACAAAGATGATCTGAAAGAAGTCTATAATTCGGAAGGAATTAATATTGAAAGTATAGACAATAGTGTAAAAGCTATGTGGTATCAAGCAAAATTAATTTTTAAAGGTTATAAAGATAGTTTTATTAATAGAGTATCTGCGTCTGAATTGTGGTAACAATTATTTAATTTAATTTTATATATACAATTTTATAAATAAATTCTTTTTACAATTGAAAGTATTGTTTCATTTTCATTTTTCATATCAAATGATATTCAAAGATGTCAAAAATCTTTTTTGTTTCTTTTTCTCCAAGATGTTACATCGGCGTCCCTTATATATTTCTGTATTCCCATTCTATGCAAGTGACTGTTCAGGCCACTGTGTCCAGTTATCAGTCATGTATGACTTCGAAGTTGAGATTGACTCATATGAGATTCTCCAGTTTGGGTAATTTTTGTTGATCCTGTAAGGAAGAATCTTGTGCAACTTATTCCTTGACAGTTTTTCTACTGGTTTGCATACTCCATAGCTAGTTTGTTGTGGATTATTTCTATTCCGGCCACATATGTGATCCCGAAAGCAGGTACTGCTTCAGTACAAGTCCCTTTTTTGGCGAGCTGATCCACCCTAAGGTTACCTTTTATTATCTGGTCATTTGGTACCTAGACCTGCCACATGCAATTGCTCATGGCCAATGCCTCCAAACTGAAGAGCACCAGTCGGAATTTATTGCATGCGATCTACACCTTACACAATTTTGAAACCGCATGCAGATCTTTTATTAACATTTATAATTAAGATAATTTTCCATTTAAATTTAAATCCATCTGCTTCAAATTAAAGAGAAAAGAAATTTTCAAGATTCTTCTTCACAAGAATTAGTGCTAAAAATGAATGCAAAAATATAGAAATATCTAAAAAGTAATGTTCATACGATATTTTTTGTTTCTTCATCCGTTATATAAGATTTTCCTGTTTCTGTGACATACCTTTGCAAAAATTTTGCCTCATCAGTTATTGAATCACTTCCTGGACTGTGCAACTGTATCTTAATTGGATAGTCCCCCCATGCTTTAAAAGAAGTTGCAGCGTGAATTTCTCTGCACTAGCAAGCGATTTGGTACTTAAAAGTATTCTGCTCTTCATTAGCAGAACTGTCCGCTTCATAACAAGATATCACTGAACTTTCCGCAGAAGATTTTTCAAAGTTCAAGCTTTTATTCAAACAGGGTCGTTTGTTATCGGTTTGATTAGTATTACATTATTTCTCATCTTCATTCTTCACAAGCTTTATTAACTTTATGAGAAAAGAAGTAACCACAGTGAAATGAAAGTAAAAGATTCAAATCCATCTGTTTCAAATTAAAAAATAAAAGAAATCTTTAAGGTTCTTCTTAACAAGCTTTGATGTTTAAACTAGTAGGTAGTATTAAATAGAAAAGTTGTATTTTCACTTAAGAATTATTAACTGTTCATTGTAACTTACATTTTGGATTATCTAAGAATTTCTTTAAATTATTATTTTCTTCTGTATTTCTTTATTTTAATTTCATAGTTTTTAGTTTTGGGATCGCTTTGATAAGTTTTTTTTTTTTGGATAAATAATTTCATAAGCTTCATCTTCATGGTTTAGTTTTTGAATAATTCTAGCTTTTTCAAAGAAATATAAGAAAACTCAACAAATAAATTTATACATATTTAGGATGGGTCTGTAGAAAAGAAATAAATTATATAAAAAATACTTTAATGCATTTATTAAAGCAAATCATAAAGCATAAAATAATAGAAGTTATCATTTACATGTTATAGTACCGTTAACCACCTCACATTTTAACTGCTTTCCAATCTTATCAGCAATTTTGTTATTTTTTAAAATATCTTGGCAAGATTTTGAACATTTTGGCGATAGAATACATTTTTTCAAATCTACCTGTCCATCACAAAACAAACAATCAAAACAAGCTACAAAAAGAAAAAGAAAATATTTATCTAAAATTTTTGTTAATAATATTTACTTACATTCCAAAATAATTTTATCACATCTAAAATATGGATATGTAGCATAAAAAATGCAAATTGTACGAATTTTTCCTTTTATTTCACCAAAATTTGAGTCAACTATGAATGGATTATTGGTATTTTGAAGATATGAGGCTTGTTTGAGATCGTTACATATTGGATAGTAAGTACCTTTGTAATAGATGGAAGGGCATTCTTGGTTATTAGTTTGATATTGATGAAGGTTTGAGGATTCTACTGATTGGTCTTGCAATGGGCATGGTTTTTGAGAAAATGTTGAGTATTGCGATTCATATGGCTGGGCAATGTTTGGGTACTGTTGTATTGGAGAAAATGAACTTAGACTAGGATGTTGGGGATTGTTTGGGTATTGTGGAAACTGGTATAAGGAGTAAGGTTGGAAATTTGCATTATTATACGGAAGAACTTGTCCAGGTACCATATTTGTAAAAGGTGGTTGCTGGTAAAAAAGTTGCGGACTTCTCTTTCCGCGATAAGCAAACTGGCACCTTTCAGCGGTTGATGTCGGATGTGCTAATACCAAAGGACTTTCACATATATTTGAACAATCTTTACGCAAATCTCGTTTGCATGCTACCTCCTCATTTTGAAATCGGCATTGCTCGGGTTCAGCAACCAAACAACAGTTATTACTTGTTTCATTCTTATACTTCAGAAATGTAACTTCTTTATCAACTTTTTGAGCGTAGTTTCCACGGGTTACCAATATATCATTAACATTAACTTCATCAATCTTAACAGGAATATTCACTTCATTTATATTATTAATTCGGTTTGTGATTTTTATCTTTGTAGTTACATTCACTTGTGGTTCGGTATTCGATAAAGTACTTGATTTATGATCGCTGTTAATCTTCTCATTTACTTGTTTCTCTTTTTCCGAACAGTTGTTTTCATTGTTACAACTTCCACAGCAATTATTTGTACTCACACCTGTTTGAACAAAGTTTTCATAAAGATTCGACTGACGAGATTTTACTTACTTGCTATTATAATCAAAAAGATTAGAAGTGACACGTGGAGATTCATGATTTTTATAGTTGAATTATGTTTTTGGTAGTGATCTCTCGTTATTTTGAATATAATTTATAAAGGATGATATAGATTGTTTACTAAAAGTAATGTTGCTACATTTTTTGAGATAATTATAATGTTACCCGATAATTACTATGAAACTTGTCCTTTATAAGAAATAACAAATTGTTGATTAAAAGGACCATATTTTAATTAAATATTATATACTTATCAAAAAGTTGACAGATCTTGTGAAGTTTTGCAAACTTATTGATATCCGGCATTTATATAAAACCACAAAATTATATTTTATTATTGATTACTATTTTTAAGAAATTAAAAAATATCTAGGCCAAGAGTATATGATAAAAATATAGGGCATTCTAGAAAAATAGAGAATTGTTGTTGACATTGTCTGCGCAAAATTTCATTCTAATCCGAGATGACCTGATCTTTGTTGTATATTTTACGTGGAATTAGCCAGTATGTGTGGTATAGTCGTAATTATAATATTTATTTTCAACTTTTGTATGTCCATCACTGAGTTGCGTAGACGTCATTAACAAAGCATCATCAATCCGAGAATTGATTTGAAACGCATCTCCATAGTTGCACTCACAGACATATTTCTGAATTTGTTTCATATAAGCCAGTCTTTTCAAGTTCGTAAAACAGGTTATAGATTTTCCGTAGTAATAAAAAAAATTTATGCAAAAGAGGATACCGATGCAAAGAATTGGAAGCAGGTTCAATGAAATTCTGTCTTTACTCTTTTTGTATAGTTAAAAGTTGGTCGCCTTATTTAAAATGAGGCATTGAACATTTTTTTATTAGATAACAATCTCGGCATGTTCTTATTGTAAGAACTGCATAATTTCTGATATCATTTGCATTTAAGACTACTATGGGCTCTTAGAGGGGTGATCTCTATCTGTATGGTTTCAAATTATTTCTTTATAGTACAGTTTTTTTGTAAGTAAGGCGGCGTATTTTTTTGTCAAAACCCTTCAATTAATTTATACTAAGGATCCAAGAAGCAATGTTTCATTTAGCGCCCCAAAGTTGGCAATACCTCTGTCGTTAGCTATGGAAACCAAATACTACATACTTTCATTTTCCTCGTGGAGTTGACCGAGGAAAGGATGAGAATTGAGATATGTGAAGGAGTGCGGAATTGCACTTTGAATATAACATCTGATAATGTGTGTGATGAAGAGGAAGGATCAAGAACCCCAGACTGCCTTCAGATTCCCGAATCTATTGCCAGGTAAATATACGGAATGTTGTGCATTTATTGTTGCTTGCAATGATTCTATAGATTTCGTGTAGCTATTTTGCGACTGCGAGTAGTGGATAAAGCATGTGAAAATGATTATTCCGAATTCTCTCATTGATCAAAAATCCCAATGTCAGTTGTCTAATTGAAGTTTTAATTGAATGATAGATATAAATGCATTTTTTAAGCTTAGGCGCAGATTTTTATGTGGTTTATGGATTAGTGTCCTCATATATTTACGTTTTAAAATTTAAATAAAATTTTGATAAACCGAAATATTGGATTTCAAATCTAAATAGTAAATGTCACATTTTCGTTTCCTTATCTTACATTAACGGATCTAGGAACTGATTTTTTTTTATCAAATATATTATAACTAATTTATTTTTTTTGCTTATTTGCAAAAACATCTCTCAATAAATGTTATCAAATATTTGGTAATTAACGAAATATAACAAACATCTTATATCACAATATTTAAACTTCATGCAAATTTTTTTTAAATCAGTTGTCGCTTAAGAGTGAGAATAAAAATGAAGCCACGTATATTGTTTTTATTAATTTTATTACAAATTATTTGTGGTATACTTGGTTATACGCATCAGTGTTCTTCGGAATGTAGCTCATCAGATTGTTCCACCAAAAGTTATTGTGTAGAATCTGGCTGTTGTGAAAGTAAATGTCCTGAAGAATGCACTTCAGACAGATGCGGTTCAATAAGTCATTGTGTAGAATCAGATTGTTGTAAAAGCAGTTGCTCTGATGAATGTAATTCTTCTAATTGTGGTGATATAAGTCATTGTGTTCAATCAGGATGCTGTCAAGATCGAAATGTTCATTGTGCATCTTCTGGCTGTAATTCCTGTAGAAAAAGCTGTTGTAAAGGAAGGGTTAACTGTAAAAATGAATGTACAAGAAATTGTGGCCAAACTTCTATAGAAACCAAATTACCTTCTTCATCTCACCAAGAGTCTTCTAGTAACAGCACAAGTTCTTCGAACCCACAGGTGAACATCACCACTAGTCTTACTCTTGAGACTACAATCAATAACACAAACCACGTTCATATCCCAATTTCCGTTAATAGTACAAATATTAATCATTTTAATGTAACTATACCATCACTTCCATCTTCTATATCTTCCTCAAGATTGACAGATGATAGACATTGTTGTGTGGTTGTTCCCCCTAATAAATGTCAATATGAGAAAGAAGAACTTAATTGTAACCAGCGACCTTTCAGAACTTGTGGTGATATCTGCCAGAGTCCCGTTGTTGTTCCTCACCCGATACCGGTTCCCGTACCCGTTCCTAGGATAGTGGATCGTCCAATACCCGTAAAAGTAGCAGTACCACACCCACAACCATACCCCGTTCCACAACCAATCCCAATTTATAGAGATAGAACAGTTCCCGTTCCTATTCCCAGCCCGTATCCTGTTCGTCAACCATTTCCGATTTACATTAGAAGCCCAGTACCTCTTCCAGTACCCCAGCCATATCCCCAACCATACCCAGTTAAGCACGATGTATATGTGCCAGTTAATAATCCCATTCCGTATCCAGTCGAAAGGAGGGTGGTTGTTCCACAACCAGTTCCGCAACCAATGCCTTACCCTGTATCACAACTAGTGCCATATCCTGTAACTAAACCTGTCTACATACCTCGATATATAAATCAACAATTACCATGCCAAATGGTTCATTATGGAGGCGCTTATGTACCAACTTGTACAAATTTACAAGATTCACGCTATTTAATTGGCACAAACAGGCAGTTTTTTATGGATCAATATTTGGGTAAATTTGCTGGTGGACAAGCTTCAAACTTTTGTTACTTTGTAAATACACCCCCTTATTACATGTGTAACAACGTTAATTTGCAACGTAAGTACACAAGATATTTTTGAAAATAAATTTAATTTTATTTATTATTTTTTAGAATGTGGGTCATGTTTATTTTGCAATGGACAGATAAACTATACCTCATGCTTAAATTCTAATGCTTGTTCTGCAGAATGCAGAAACGTTTTAAACGGAGTTGCAGGATTTGAAGCTGTTGGCAAAAAGTTGAATTGCACAATGGTTGGTGGTCAAGTTAGATGTACTTGAATTGAGTTTGTTATTTAATGTCATTACTATTATATACAATCGAGTTGAATATAATTTTGAATTATATACCTTATATATAATAAAATTTAATTTCTATTTGTTCTTTTTATTTCTTACTACACTCACTAGATTTGCAGGAAAAGCTTTCTGAACTGAAAATATGCATTTTATTTTGTTTTTTGTAATTTCGATAAAATCTTTGATACCTTTTAAATTCGAATATAAGTGTGTATATTAGGTGTTCGTTAGATTATCAAAATTTTAGAAATATTTTATAGATTACTTATTGTTTTCAAAACTGTTTTAGAATTTAAGTCCTATAGATGCATAACGAAAAGTACTTCTACAGAGAAAGCTGCCGTCTGGTTTCGATTTTTTTATGTTAATATTTTTAGATCAGGTGCTATCATTTAGATTTAAGGCATCCATAATGTAAGTAAACAAAAAAGGAGAATAAAGAAGAAACATTTTGGTAAAAATATTGTTAGAAAACGTTCTCAACGCATATTATATAAGTAAAATTCAACGTTTTAAAAATAGATAAGAAGCCCGTACCATTTCATGGCAGAGACTGTTTTTTTTAATACCTCAAAAACCATTTTCATTGTTTGGGAAAACATTTTTCGTTCAAGTAAAAGTATTTTAATTTCAGCAAAGAATTCGCCTTTTGCTTATTTGAGATAGAGAAAGATTATTGCCTTTGAAATTAATTAAAAGTTCAACATTTTTATCATTTATAAAAATTTAGATTTTGATTCCAAAGCTTTGTAATAAAACTGTACAATTATTTTACAATGTAATCTCTAAATTATCATTTTTTTTAGTGGTAAGATGTTTGAAGATATAGTATACATTTATATATATATATATATATATATATATATATATATATATATATATATATATATATATATCGACCCAAAACAATCTTTTCTAAAAATAAACCATAAAATCCAAACTCAGAAATTTTAAATTTTACCTTGAACTTTCGGTAAGAGTTTGATTTTAGTTATCATTATTTCTCAGGATTATAAATGTTTCCTAACCAAGTTTGGGCCTTAACTTGACCCCAATAAATATATCAAATATTAGTTTGTTATACATATTTATCATTTTATTTAAGTTCATTCACATTTTGCTTATCGAATATAAAACAAACTTATTTTATTAAATAAAATGTCTTTAATTAGTTTTGTACATTTGACTTCTACTAAATTTAAATTGATAAATAATTATTGTTGTGGTAAAGCTCCTCTAAAACCTCCAAATCCTCCTATACCTTGCTGATAGATCCAGTCGTGACATTGAGTCGGGCATTGTGGTGAAACGGCACATTTGTTAATGTTTACCTCGTTCTCACATTGGAAGCATCCCCCACATTCTATAAATTTCAAAAGAGGTATTAATTATAAAAAAAAAAAATATTTTTAACCAGTTTTTTTGTAGCCAACTTTTTCAAATTTTTAGATCTGCAAAATTTATTATTTTCATTTTCATGTCATTACGAAGTTAGAAGAAAGTATTCTAATCGGTTAAAATAGGAATTGGAAGTTTTTAATCTAAACACGTTTTAAAATTCTCCAAAACAAGAAATGGGACTCATAAAAGTATCCATATATGTGTCAGCATTAATGAGTCCAGAGTTTGGTTTATTAAAGCATCATCATAGATGTAGTACCTATTGTACTTTACCCAGTGGTTACCATGTGTGCTAGTAGGTATACAGGGTTGCAGTTAAGTGTAGTAAAATTAATAATATATTTGAATTTGGATGATAGTGAAATTTCTAAATATCAATTTGACAAAATATATTTTATAAACAGGGATTACTTACCCTGATGGCACGCTGGTATTTCTATTGGGCAAGGTTGAGGTATATGTATTGGGACTGGTCTTTCAACTGGTACATATACAGGCTGCCTTACAGGAATATGTACGGGATAGGGTCTGGCCACAGTACGAACATGGTGGACAGGATAAGGTATTGGAATCTGTCTTGGTACATATACAGGATATGGTTGAGGAATGTATTTAGTTTGGCCTTCTATAATTCTCTCTGAACCATTATAGGTACTCCCTTCCTGAGGAATTGTAACTCTAATATTATTCAAATTTGTACTATTGACGTGAACCGGATTGTTGATATAATTAGTGTTATTGATATAATTAGTAATTTCCAATTGTGTCAAAATATCACTGGAGGTATTACTGTTACTACTTGATTTAGTATCTGAAGAAGTTGAAGATTTATCATGGGAACTAGAACACTTTCTGTGGCAACTCCTTGTTGTACATTGATTACAAGATTGATACTGAGTTGAACATTGATTGTAGCAACTTCTTGTACACATTACGCTCGCACATCCTTGATTACAGTCCTGGACACAATTATTACATTCAGAAATTCCACAGCAACTACTTTGAGAACAACTTCCTGAACAATCACTACACGAGCTACGTTTTGTGCGACTTTCAGATAAAGTTACAATCACGCAAAGTATTAAAGCGACTAACTGTATTTTCTCCTATAAAATATTCAATAAAATTTTAATTTGTATTAGTTGACTGTGTTGTTCTTACCATTGTCAATTTTGTTGTAAATGTAGATTAGGTTTGTAAGCGATTTTATATATAAATAGTGGTAATTGCTCAACACATATTTTATCGAGGATAGGTCAAGTTGCATTTAAACTTGAATGAATAAAAATGGTTGAAAATGGGTAATTATGTTAAAAGCACACAAAAACACTTATTGAATATAATGCAGACGACTTACACATTACGAATTATGTATGAAGTTCAAATTAATTTGTAGATTATATATGTTTTCTTTCTTATTTTGTTTTTTTTTCTCAGATATTAATTTCCTTTGTCTTCTTTTTTCTTTCATCTTAATTAAGATGTATATTTGATGTAGAAGAGTAAAATACTGATATTTCTTAAAATTAAACTAAAACTTAAAAATGATGACTTTGCAAACGCTTTTATATGTAACAAAAAATTATTCTGTATTTGTAGGCAACTATTTACTTAACAATATAGGGACTAATTGTAATTTTACACTTTTACAGATCTTCTAGATCTAAGGCTTTACATTTCTTATCATCTCTTGCTCTTTTCTCCTAGATATTAATCCAAATCGGTTTGAAATGCCGACACTTTTATTCATTTAACCTATTCACATTTCTCAGCTTTTTATAATTGTGCCTTATAATATTCCCTAATAATTTCAATCATTTGGCAATTATTTTGCAAAACAATCTCTGTTATTATCACTGCTTCAAAAATTTTGCTTCTTTTTTAGTCCACTTTGGGAATAAGTATCAGGTTGTTTGTTTAGAACCGAAGATCGTTTTGCAACTATCTTTAACTATAAATATTAGGGTATCTCCAAACTATGAAGTGTGGGGATCGATTAAATAAATCACCTATCTTGATAACAAATAAGCATTTACGACTTGAAAACTCTTTTGACCATAGATTTAGCATGCCTTTAGATAAACTAGATTCCCCATCTAAAACATGGAAAACTCGCTTCAAAACACTTACTTACCATTGGAATAGGGGAGACCGGGGTATATTGCGACAGTTTGGGTCTTTTGCTCTCTCTAGCATTGTAATGTAGGTTTGAAAAAAAAAGTAGCGCCGCAGCATTTGGTACGCAAACGTGTCTACTTTGTGAACATAACATAATATAATTAGAGAAAGTCTTCCCTACAATGAATAAAAAAACATTTTCAAAACGGTAATTTTGGGTGAATTTGCCTCGCATGCGGGGCAAATTTTGTCGTTCGTTTTAATGGTATTTAACTAAAAAAAAAAAAAGAATTGCCAATGCTAGATGTAGTTCGGGGCACTAATTAATCGAAAATGTACAGTTTTGTCCCGGTCTCCTCTGCATCAAAAATAATATACAATACAAATTGTGAGAAAAGTATCTTGAAGCGTATGTGTTTCAATAAAAAGTCTACGTTATTTTGCCTAGAGGCACCCTAAAAGAGTTTTCAACTTTTACAACACTTTGTCATCTAAATAATAGACAGTTGCCGAAATCATACCCCTTAAGGGAAAAATTTTGTGAATCATACGGCCTCAAATTGTTTTGTGAGTACATGTACCTTGTAGACCTCGACTCTCGCGTCTGCCTACAATTTATTCTTGTACTTGCAAAAGACAATTTTCAGATTTACTAATTCAAATAACTATTTCTGCAGTCAGTTCTGATGATGCTTTAATTTATAAGGTGAAACGTGTTTGTTTGATGTACCAAATACCACAAAATATTGATTACTAATTTATTGACGAGGAAGAAAACTAACGAAAAAATATTTTGTAACGTTAATAGTAAAAAAATTAAACAAAAGTCGAAAATTTTAAATTTAATTTTAAGCTCCGAACTTATTTCAATGATTTTATTAGGAGGAGAAATATTTAGTCAAATTTTAATAAATAATTAATAAAAGAAAATCCCTTATTTTCAAATTGTTTTCAAATTAAAAAAGATATTTTAACTAATTTCATAAAAATAAATGAATTGTCTTATTTTCATAAAGTTCAATAATTTTTATATTTAAAGGTAAATGTACTTATGATTATTAGAGGTTTGTTTGCAAAATATAAACTATAAATCAGAAGCCACTGTAAACTAGATAAGCAAATCAGTACATATAAATACATTTGCAAAATATATTGCATTCAAAGTTTGTCGACCTAGGAAATATTTTCATTTAGATAAAGATAACAGCACGTAATAAAATATAAAATTATTTTATTATAAAAATATAATTACATAATTAGATCTAAATTCAACTCATTTCTTTTTTTTATATAAATTAGAACCTGTGAATCCAGTTCCTGGATTACTTTGATATCCTCCCGCAGAAAATCCGTATCCTGATGATGGATAACTTGACAAACCCAAATTTAATGATGATGAAGGTATACCAGAAGTAAACTGACTTGAATCGATTGATGATCCTATTGGCAAACCAGAGCTATACGAATTCGATGGATAACCTGAAAACCCTGAACCAAATGATGATCCTATTGGGATTCCAGAACCAAATGAAGTTGTTGGATAATTTAATCCTGAACCAAATGATGAACTTGCTGGAATGCCGGAACTAAAAGAATTTGTTTGAAGACCTGGATTGAATAATCCAGGAAAACTGGATCCAAATGAAGTCGATGATAGACCTGACGAATACAAAGTAGTATCTAATGGAGCACCTCCACCATACGTGGATCCTAACCCAGTATTTAAATAGGGAGAGCCACCACTTGATCCTAATAATCCATTAAAATATCCTCCAAAACCTAAATCATGTTTTTATTATATCAATTTAAAAAAATTAGATATGACTTAATTTATAAAAAGAAGTAATTACCTGATCCTCCGCACGGGTTTGAGCATTGTGTCCTTGCTAAAATAATTGAGAGATAAAATTTCAAACTTTGTATTTTAACAGTTCCTTTATTAAATTCAGAAATAAAAATATTAATTTTACAACCAATTTTTTATCAATTATCAGAATGGTAGTTATTTCAAAAATGTGCAAACAAAAACTATTGAATGAAAACGTAAAATTTCTTAATAAAAGTAAAAACTATAAACTCATAAGAGAAAATATATTGAACGTAAATACCGTCTAAGAGCAGAAGAGTTAAATATTAAGCATATCATGAAAAATTATCTTTAAATATTAAACCAAAAATATAATGCAATAAATAAAAAAAGAAAAATCGATTAAAAAATTTGTATATTAAAACGATGTGCGTTTGCTTTTATAGGAATTTAGTTAAACTTTAAATTTCTCATTTAAAATTAAATTTTTGCAACTTAGTAAATAAAATTAGCAATATTTAATTAATATATGTGATATTTTTATTTTTGAAAAAGGCAATAAAATTTTGAAAATCGAAGATCTAAGAATGAATTCTTTGTTTTAAATGTTTGATTTTAGTAAAGATAAAATAAGTACCTTGACAGGGATTTCCGCACAAAGGTGATGCCGTCGATGCGGCAACACAAAAAGATAAAATTAAAAACTTCAACATATTCGTTCCGCAATCAAAATATCTGTTACATAAAGCGAAAAATTTGCTTGGTTTATATAGTGCATTGATAAAAAACTTGAGGTTATCTTAAGGTGTCAATGAATTAGGCTATCTTTTTTGCAAAAATAGTTTTAATTAATCAAAATTTGTACACAAGCTATAAATCTTGCTACAATTTAAAAATACAAAAGTAACAGTAATATTAAAAAATTGATCAGATAGAAAAAAAATTGAAAAATTATTGTAATGTGTTGAAATTATCTTCGTCATCTTCCTCTTTGGAGTCATTTGGAGTTTCACGTTTTTTATTTTTGTAATCGTCTATATTATAAGGTGGTGATCCCGTTAATAATTCAACTTGATAGCCGGAATCTAGAGGGTTCTGTGGAGGGTATGCATTTGGAAATATTTGTTGTCCGTAAGCACCACCAAATTGGCCACATGTTCCTGTATATGTACAAGGAGGGTACGGTGAGTAGGAAGGTTGGAAAAATGGACCTTGTCGGAATAATTGACCTTGGTCATATCCACCATCATAGCAGGATGATGAACAGTGATCTGGGGGAGTTCCTCCTTCTATTAGGTGGCTGTAGCAACCTCCACAATTTACATTAGGGTTTCCAATTCCGCAGGAAACGTAAGGCCATGAGGAAGTGTAGGAACATCGCGGTTTAGGCTGAGGGATGTAAGCGACTTGTTGGTGGCAGGATTGCCCGCCTGTAGATAACTGGTCACACACTTGATGTGGTTCAGCATGCATTATCGAGTTTTGGCACAAATCTCCGCAGTGTTCTTTTCGATAGTGAAAGCACTTCATGTAAGGATATTTATCTGTTTGGGTGCATTGCCTTGGCCCAATAATTTTACAACAATTTTGCTGTTCTTTTTGTTGGACCACTTGTGAAATTACTTGCGGTGCAGAACTTTCAGCCTCAATTGTTATATTATTTATATTCGTGTTGTTAACATTCACAGGAATATCTACAATATTTGTGTTGTTGATCATATTATGGAGATTAATAATGGTGGTAATGTTATGTCTAGCTTCATTTTTAGATTCGGTTTTCTGACTAATTTGGTTAGAGGAAGATCCAATTTTTGAAACGCAGTCACTTTTGCATTTTCTTCTGCAAGATGTGGTTCTACAGGTGCTATGACAGCTTTGCCTACAACATGACCTCGTGGAACAAGTCGAAATTATAGGCTGGCAACAAGAAGTACAACTCGAACCACAGTCATTTTGACTGCAATAGTCACAATCGCAATCACTACAATCATCACTGCAATCATCTCCTTCGCATTCATCGTCGCATTCTGCGGATCGTTTGGCCCTTTTTCTCATACAATCCACATAAGACTCGTATTCGGTTTGATCACACGTTTCTACATCAATTTCCTGTATTGCTTCCTCCACGCATTTATTTCTTCCGCATTTTATTTTCGCCGCAAAACACAATACTAATAATAATATCAAAACCTAAAACCAAAATTAATTTAGTCACAAATATTTAAACACAAGATTTCCTTTCGTCTTACTTTTCCCATCTTCACACTTAAAACTTTCAACAGGTAATACTGAAAATCTCTTGTATCACAAAACTATTTATTAGTTTTGATAGTAATCACACCTTAAGATAAGGATTTCACTAGAGTGAGATCATTCAATACAAATATTCTCAAATGTTTATTTGACCTATATATCAAATAGTAAAAATGCAAAACTAAATATTGGAACAATGTAGTAATTTCATTTCCCATTGTAAATCAAATTTGTTTTGGAGTTTGCAAAACAGTGGGGTCATAAGGTTCATATTCTCTGTTAAATTTTTCAATTTTGTTAATGAAACTAATTAAAAATAAATATATTGGACTAATAAAATTGAAATTGTTTATTAATGTTCATTGACCTGAGATATCTAAAATGTTGTTCAGCGGATTTAATTCAATTGACTGAATCTGGGACTAGATTAGAATTTTTTCGCAAAACTAATGCTTTTTATTGCGGTTTTTGGATTTCAAATTTATTAAATTGACCTAGTTATTCCTAAAAGTTGGTCTGATTTTAGGGGAACAGTTTTATTGACATTCATGATTAGAGAATGTATTGATTCCTCGATTTTATTGACCTCATTTTATTATCAATATTAGGAAAGATGAAGGTTTTGCAATAAAAAAGATGGAATTTGGTTAACATTTGAAAACTGAATAAATGGAAATGATTTAATATTTTTTTCTTATAAAATTTAATTCACAATCTACAAATTGAACCAAGTACCCAAATAGTTTGTATAAACAGGGTTCTGTTTTTTTTCCGGTCTGCAGCAATTTTCATTATACTATTATTATTATACTATTTGCATCTTGTCAAATCTATCATATAATAAATTAAATTTTTTGATAAATCACAAATCATCATTAGTTTCTAATTAATGGAAACTACCATGTCTTGTCTTAATTTGTATTTGAAAATATTACCTATCACTAACACTCGGCTCTTTTGTTAATCATTATACCGTTAAGATCACTTACAGATTATGCCGCTAATTAATTTATAGTTTGTCCCTAATAAATTATAATTCTACGAATGTAATTCAATTTAAATTTAGGACTTCAGGCGTTGTTCTTTTATTTGCAGAGCTATAAAGTATTAGAAGTAGTAAGTATCTACAAATATAATAAAGTAAAAAATAAAAATAGACTTGAGACATTATATTTTTTTATTGAACTCTTAAGATAAATTTTCAATTACTGCATATGGTAATAATGTTTTGTACAATGTTTGTATTCAGATAATGTTTGATTTGGTGCGTTACGCTATTTCTGGGGCAAGAGTTTTTAAGGATTATTGTGTAAGAAATTTGGCGCCAGATATCGTTAAATAGGCTATCATTTTTTTTTCTATCAAATTAATTATTAGATCGATGTTACGAAATATACGTATACAAATGTATACTAAATAGG
The DNA here is from genome assembly GCA_027574865.2 of Coproporus ventriculus. NCBI lineage: Eukaryota > Metazoa > Arthropoda > Insecta > Coleoptera > Staphylinidae > Coproporus > Coproporus ventriculus. The sequence goes on from JAODAH020025183.1 coordinate 51,887, forward strand.
GCTTGCAACAAGGTCATTAAGATTTTCCAGGAAGTTTAGTAATACATATTTTTAAAATCTAATAAATTAAAAATTTCTTAGTAAATATTTGAGCAGAGATTTGAAATGAATATTTTTGCATATCATGCTGTATAAAGTTTTTGTTATTATACTTTTATACAAGCTAGGTTTAAATGTATAATTTGGTTTAAAATCTTGAAGAAAAGCTAGAAGATCGACTAAAGTGTTATATAAACAATCATGCAACAATTTAGTTGAACGTACTCAAAGATAAATCCATTGATCTTTGCATACACGTCATAGATTATAATCTATAGAATTTTAATAATGTAAGATAGACTGCGGGGCAAAGACAAAATTAAATTAATACTTCTTGGATGTTTTCATCACTTTATTTGACTAACTTATGATCTGCTTGTATATCCTCAAATATATTAACATGTCACTTTTCCCTATCGATCTCTCTAGGTGGATTTTTTTTAGAAAAAAGAACTTGCCGATATCTTTATTATTATGAACTCTAGAGTAACAGAGACACAGTTGGACGTCCAACAAAGACACAAAGTAATAAAATAAAAATTGCTCCTACACATACAATAGATATGCAAAAATTAATGTTACTTGTTAGGTATAACGTTTTTAAGTTAAAAGTGAAATAACCATCAGTAAACAGATTCTCTACGATTGATTATCAATTTTACAAATTATTATCGAATAACTACTAAAATATGCAGTGTCTTTCAGTGTTTTGTATAATAATATCCTTTGTACACTGATGTTACATTATTACAGCGGAAAAGTTTGGATATGCTAAGCATTGGTTAATAGAAAAATATATTATAATAGCATAATATTTGGCAAAAGTCTATAAAATTTTTAAAAAGTTTCAACGATTTTTTAAAATAATTTTAGTAAACAAAAGGTCGTTTATAGAATCCTCAATCAAATTTAATCAATGAAAATTTACTTGTAATTGTTCTTGATTTTAACATATGTGCAAAAGGATTTAAACTTTCAACTCAAGGTGTGTTTTGAAAGCAGAGTTCTACTGCAATGCAACAATAGAAATATGAAAAAAGTGAACTACATCTACAAATTTTATTGACAAGGCTAGTAATCTCAGCAATGCCAAAGATTACTCAACTCAATAGTTATCAATTGAAGAGTTGAAAATCAAAAGGAACTAAGTACTAAATTTGTTTCCTTTTTGATGTTATTATTTCAATAGGATCTATAAGGCAGTAAACATGGTCAGTGTATGTTGAAACAAGTGTATTGTGTTTCGTAATTAAAATATTTATAAAGTAAAACAAACTAAATGGAATGGTAAATAAACTTGAATATAGTTAAAAATATAAAATATAAAATAAATCATTTAATTGTCTTGGGTTGCAGGATTCATAGCAAATATTTCATCCCAAAATCGCATTCGTTGTATTTCAGGGTTACGCCCAACTGTAAGATTTTCCCCAATATCAAGGAAATGTAAATTATTTGGTTTAACAGTGGGCCATTCCACAGGAATCAAATCATCCTTATTTTCAATATTGGGATCTCCTTTTCGTGCAAAATTTGTCCACAGTTTTACACATCTCTTCATAGCTAATTCTTCAATGCTCCCCGGTATTATTTTTGGTGCAATTTCCATTTTGAAAAAATAAGCTAGATCATCTGCATGGCACACACCTAGGAAAAACAAAATATTAAATTATTGAAATAGCAAGCAGGAGTAGTAAACAAACCTTTATGAGGAATTTTGTAATAGGCTTTAATAGCATTTAACTTAGATTCAATTGAAAATCTGTAAAAATAAATTGGCTCATTTGAATTTTCCAAATGGTTCTTAATAGTACTATGAATTTCTCTGTAGAATATATTATCTGAATTTACCTAAAAGAAATCAAATCATATCGTATTTGTGAAACAACTTCATAGAAATCATACCCTGTAATAATTGTCAATATTTTCATCGGAAGGCTCTTCATTTCCATAATAAAATTTCTTTATTTTTTCTGCAATTTGTTTAGATATTTTAGATCCCATAGGTACATTTAAAGTGAACGGTACAGCTTTTTCGAAATCAGTCAATCTGATTTTAAGTCCCGTAATATTTTCATATATATCGAAAAGCATGCCTTCTCTCGAAGTAAAACCTATTATCATGGGAACTTTATTATAATTTCCTGATTTTATTATATTAATGGGTTCATCTGGTAAGAACGCTTCCTCGAAAGAATTGATTTTTTCAACAACAGGTCCATGTGGACGAATATTACTTACTGCAAAATGCTAAAATAACATTCAAAAGTTCAATTTACTGAGGTGATAAGTTACGCAATCTGTATCAGTTTATGACAAGCAAAATGGTTGCACTAGGTATAATACTTGTGTTTAAATTTACTTATAGATTAGTTAAGAATGTAAGAAATATAAACTATAAGCCAGCGTACACGTTTGCCGAACATTTGATAAATTTAATTTTATTTTCATATAAAAGAAATCTCAACTTGTATTAATTTAATGAAGATTTTTAAAATGACAGATTACTCGTCAACGTTCCACTGAAAGTATCGTTTTATTTCTTTAAAGTAATTGCCAGATATAATTCGACATAAGGGTACGCTGGTTCATGGTTTTATAAATTTAAAAATAATAAAATTATTATAATTTAGATTAAAATATGTCTAAAACAAAACTTTGACAGGAATTTACTTAGCACTATAAATATGTTAACTGCAGCTCTTTCATTCTAAGTCAATATTTAATATCAAATAAAACTTACATCAACACACATCTTTTGTGCCTTTAAAATATCTTCTTTACTTGCTTTTTGTAGAAATACCAAAGCATCTTTTTCAGTCTTAGCATCGTATCCCAAATGTCCAGCTAACTCGATAGCACATCGTGTTCCCCTTGTCCATACATTTAGAGCACAACCGCTTTGAAGGATTGCACGGTGAAACAATCCCTTAGACATTGGTGAAAGTACTAAATAGTGTACTGAAGCTGAACCAGCACTCTCGCCAAAAATTGTGATGTTATTTGGATCACCATTAAATTCTCTAATGTTATTTTTTATCCATTTTAAAGCCATTACTTGATCCTTTAAACCTGCATTTCCAGGCACTCCTAAAGAAGGATCTTCAAGACTTAGAAAACCTACAATAACATGGTATTTAGTGTATTAATAGAAATGATAAAGAAAAGTAAGTAAATTAGCAAAAAAATATATATCTTTCGTCTCAGGTCGTCATAAAATTTAACTTATATATAACGAACAGTGCATGTATTAACAATGCATTTGATTGAGAAATTACTTACCAAGTACTCCTATGCGATAATTAATGGAAACAATAACAACATCTTCGCAAATCAAAAAGTCTGGAGAATAAAATTCAACTTTACTAGACCCCTGTATAAATGCTCCTCCATGTATCCAAACCATTACTGGCTTTAAGTTGTTATAGTTTGTAGGAAGTTGAGGAGTATAGACATTTAAAATTAAACAGTTTTCAGAGCCAACAAGATTTTGGGATATCATGTGATCGGAAAAACATTCGTCTCCTTCTTGAGTTGCATCTCGTATACCTTCCCATGGTTCTGGTGGTTGTGGAGCCTAAACAAAAATTTTATTATTAAAAATTGCTGTTAATAATAAAATCAATCATAGAATTCCATAGAGTATTTACTGGTTAATTAAAATTTTAATCTCACGATACTCTATGAGTTGTATTTTGATTATATTAGTGCATTAGAGATTAGAGATAACGAATCTGAAAAATAATCTATTGACTGAATACTGGCAAACATTGTTCTATTTATAGATTATCAGGATTTTTTTATGCTCTGAAATTATAGCAATTTCAATGCGTGATGTAATTTCTGGATTTTAGTAAAATAAACTAATAAGATCTGTTTTTTTAAATTATTTGGGATCTGTCAAAAGAAGGTAAAAGAAAAAAATCGTCATATTCTTAGACATAGAGCCATTGTGATTAACCTTAAAGAAAATATAGAGGGAAAGTAAAAACATTAGAAAACCTTAAAATTAGAATATTTAGGGTGCGTTTACGTCAGTGCTGCAATGACCGATTAAAAGGCAATAACACTAGAGATCGTAACGGTTTGCAGTTATGTAGCGATCATATTAACAGTACCCTTAGTAAAATTTAAGAGATATTCAAAATGAATACTATAGCAATTAATGCAAATATTATTTTCATTTGTTATACGCAGTTTCCACATAAACTTATCCTTATCCCTATCTAGCAGATAATAAATATTTTGACGGTTGGCAGTTATAAGAAATTCATATGTTTGGTTGAAAATAAGAAAAGAAGTCGAATTCGATCAATCTACAGATTGAATGATTATCCTGATGATTATATGCATTGTATGTTAAACGCTGATTTATTTTAATGATTCAGATATTAACTAATTTTGTTTTTATAAATGTTCTCCTGTCTAGAAGACGAATCTTGCATAACTCTTTCTACTTCATTTTCTGAGGCTCGCCATTTGGCTAATTGACTGTTCTTATATTAGGAATCCTTGTGTTTACAGGATTCAATTAATAATATCTGTTGAAATCTTCTCCTCATTAAAATAAAAGCAGATGAACAACAAATATTGAGGATGAACACATAAGCGGACAAATAGACAGACTGATAGATTTGGTTTTCTACCTTAAATCTAAGTTCTCCAATTGGTGGTTTAGCGTACGGAATGTTGTGAAAAGTGTAGTAAGAGCCACCATTATAATCCTTATCAACCTTCCCACGGAGTTGCCCTTGTTGAACTTTTACAATTGGAGCCGACATTATGTAATGGTCACAGTATATACTTTCTCGTGGTTTTATATCTACTGTAAATTCAAATATTCATGCTTACGTTGTATTTTAAATCAAATGATAAGACATTATCCATTCGCTAAGTCATATTATTTTTGTGAATGTACTTAAGGTTTTAAGAGCTTCAAATATAAATATATATTAGAAATATATATATATCAAACTCATTACTTGCAATTAGAAAATTTAAAAAAGTTTGATAATTTAATTAAAATACTTTTAAATATTAAATTAAGATTAAGTTTCCTGAAACAGAAATGGAAAAGCGTAGCCTCCGCTATTTAATATGCTTTGGTTTTTTTTTTAATTATCCAAATAACAACTAATAAAATTATGCAATTTGATTTCTAACATTCCATGTTCCGACTCGAAGAATATTTCTCCTTTTCTAGCATTTCTGGTCCTTCCATCACAATCCATGGGATAGATCATCGAAAAGATGTGGGATTCTGGACTCTGCGTCCTTTCCACCTGGGGTAATAACATTTCAGTTAATTAACTCAACTTCAAGTAGACCTATAATTGATAATGGCTCAGCAATGATGCCTATGTTTAGAACCTCTCTTTCTGAATGGTAGCAAATTGGAAATGTCGTGGGAGGTAAAGTACCAACATATTTCAAAAATCATACGTAAATCGGAAATTGCCCTTGCGGTGATTAGACGAATGTATGATATACAACGGGAACTTAGACCAGGGATGGTATATTGGTTATATACCAGACTGGTAAGGTTGTCTGTCTCAGCATAACCGGGGCAATGAGAACGACGCCAACTGCTGCAAAGGAGATGCTACTGAACCTCACACCACTACATATCTACATAGTGGGAGAGGCAAGAGTGGCTCTCCGCAGGCTTCAAATATCACTGAGCAGCACTAAAACTGATGCGCCGCACACTAAGCGTCTAGCAGATATAAAAGTGCCACTCATGCAAATGAGGTCAGATAATACGGCAGCCAGAAGTCTGGAAAAAGAACTCTTTAAAGTGACTATTCCAGATCGTAATGAATGGAAAAACTTTAAAGAGGGTATCCCTGAACAAAGTCTGCTCTGGTACACGGATGGTTCGAAATCAGACGCAGGTACTGGATCAGGCATTTTTGGTGAAAATACCAAGGCAAGATATGGTCAAGCACTTGCATCAATTTTATTTTTCAAGTTGAAATCTACGCAATCATACAATGTACGAGAATCAATATTGAGATGACCTGTAAGCACAGGCACATCTATATTATGTCAGACCGCCAGGCGGCTCTCAAGACTTCATCCAAACTGGTAATTGAATGTCTTGAGACAGTCAATGACCTGGCCAGGCAGAACAAGGTCACTCCTGCCTGGACTCCAGGTCACTTTGGTAATGAGGGGAGCACCTGAAGAAAATTGGTCTGTATAACGGTGACACTAGCTAGCGTCTATACAGCACCGGAATCTGCACTGCATATACTATGTAGTTGTGATATGTTTGATAGCAGAAGGACCTCATATTTGGAACAGGTAAAATGGTACCAAATGATATCTATACGCAACCCTTGAAGAATTTTGTTCATTTATGCTGGATGTCTTTGATGTTAATATTATTATCCACCAACTATTACCAGAAGCCATAATGAACTCATAGAATTTTGATTCAGTAGAGCTCTATTTATATTAAAGTATATTTTGAGGTTCGTACGGGCCCAGATAAATATTGTCAAATATTTTTATAATTAATTTTAAATATCATATTATGACGGGGAAGAGTTTATTTACTCATTCAGAGGAAACGTCAAAGATCCACTTTAATCCAAATTAACTTGACGGAAAATTTGATAATGTGCTGCGAATTTTAAAATTAATCAATAAATAAGATTTGTACTCAGATTAAACTTATTTTTCCTTTATTATATTTTTCACATTACTACTTTTAAAACAGAACTCATTGGTATATCACATTTAATATAACTCCTAGAAAAAGTAAGAAAATTACTTGTAACTTATTTTTCATATCATAATAAACGTGAAATATGATATGGTATATAATTATAATCTTGATGTATTTGGATTCATAGCAAATATTCCATCCCAAAAGCGCATGCGTTCAATTTCGGGATTACATCCAACAGTCAGATTTTCTCCAATATCGAGATAATGTAAATTGTTTGGTTTAGCAGTAGGCCATTCTATAGGAAACAAATCATCTTTCCTTTCAGGATTAGGATTCCCTTTTCGTGCAAAATTTGTCCAAAGCTTTGTAAATCTTTTGATTGTTATATCTTCAATGCTTCCAGGTATTATATTTGGAGTGATTTTCATGTTGAATAAGTAACCTAGCTCATCAACATGACACGCACCTACGAAAAGTAATTTATCTATGATTTGAAATTTTGAAAAGAGCATAATGAATAACTCAAACCTTTATTGGTAAATTTGTATAGATTTCTGTAAACATTCAAATTAGCTTCAAGAGAGAATCTATAAAAGTAAATTGGTTCATTTGAAACTTCTAGATGATTCTTGATACTACTGTAAATTCCTCTGTAGAATTTGTTATCAGTTTGTATCTAAAAGAAATCAAATTAGAAGATATTTATTTTTTTAGAAAAATCTTACTTTGTAATAATTATCCACATTTTCATCAGAAGGTTCTTCGTTACCATAATAAAATTTTTTGATTTTTTCTGCAATTTGTTTAGAGACTGGGGATCCCATGGCTACATTTAAAGTGAAAGGTACTGCTTTCTCAAAATCAGTTAAGCGGATTTTTAATCCTGTTCTTTTTTCATAGACATCGAAAAGCATACCTTCTCTGCTGGTATAACCTATCATCATAGGAACTTTATTATAGTTTCCAGATAATATTATATTTATTGGTTCATCTGGTAAGAATGCTTCTTCATAAGAATTGAATTTTTCAACAACAGGCCCATGAGGACGAATAATACTTGCAGCGAAATACTAAAAAATTACAAATTTTAAATCTAAATGTTACGATAGTAGCTTGTACATACATCTTTACACTTAAATTGGGCTGTCAGAATATCTTCTTTGCTTGCTTTTTGAAGGATTACTAAAGCATCTTTTTCAGTCTTTGCATCACCTCCGATATGATTGGCTAACTCGATAGCACATTGTGTTCCTCTTGCCCAAATATTTAGAGCGGAACCACTTTGGAGAATTGCACGATGGAATAGTCCTTTGGCCATAGGTGAAAGAACTAAAAAGTGTACTGAAGCTCCACCTGCACTCTCTCCAAATATTGTGACGTTATTTGGATCACCATTAAAATGGCGTATGTTATTTTGGACCCATTTTAAAGCCATGACTTGATCTTTTAAAGCAGCATTTCCAGGAACTCTTAAAGAAGGATCTTCAAGGCTTAGGAAGCCTATAAATTAATTTATTTTAGAAAATAGAAATAACCAATAGAGAATTATTTAACGTAATGAACACTTCGTCTACAAATTCTTTTAGTATTCTTTACAAAATTTTCAATAAATTTGACCGATAACAATTTGATACCTAGGAGGTTTGTTTAACGTAGAAAATAATGGGGATATCTTTTACGACCATTTTTTATATTTATTTATGACCGGATTTTAAATTCTTCCTAGGAAACTAGATTATATTTAAAACGTTTTGAGCAGAATTAGACCTTTTCAACAGCGTCGGTTTGGACGCATGTGATTTAAAAACCCGTTTTCTCCATGTGGACGCTCAGGCTCCAGTTGAAATGAAATTTTTTTGGTATATTCGAATTCTACGAAAAATTTTACGTTTAGCAAATTTTTAAGAAAGCAAAAAAATTTTTTTATGGTTTTTAGATAATTGACCGAAAATGGCAGAAATCCTTAAATTGCTTCTAATATTTTGGTTTTGACTTTTTTGTGTTGAAAATTACGGTAGTCCTGTTTTTTTTGGCATCCCAAATCCGTAAAAAAGAAAAAACGAACAAAGCCCAAATTTAACTTGGGTGACCTAACGTTTTGAGGTCTCCTATACATGTTTTTGATGTAAGTATTTGAAAAAAGAATACTTACCAAGTACTCCTGTGCGGTAATTTATGGAAACTATAACAACATCTTCACAAATTAAAAATTCTGGCCCGTAAAATTCAACTTTGCTAGATCCTGCTATATACGCTCCACCGTGTATCCAAACCATTACCGGTTTTAAGTTGTTGTAGTTTGTAGGAAGTTGTGGAGTATAGACATTTAAGATTAAACAGTCTTCAGAACCAATAGGAACAAGATTTATCATATGATTAGAATAACATTCACTACCTTCTTGAGTTGCATCTCGTATACCTTCCCATGGTTCTGGTGGCTGTGGAGCCTAAATGAGAATTACAATTAAAGGTTACTTCAGTATCATCTCATTAAATTTAAAATAAAATGGTAAACTAAGTGTGGTACATTTATTTTTCGGTGGAAAGTACTATAGTGCTTTTGTTAATCATATTCGCCGATTAGAAAAGTTCTTAAGAACATGGTTGACTTATAAACAGGCGAGTCTTTTTTTTAATCATTAGTCGTTTCATTTTAAAACGCAAAAAGAGGTATTTAGATTAGCGGAATGTAACTTAGTGATTTTTGGCTAACGATCTTATTTGATACATGATTTAGTTTATTTCTTCTTATATACCCCTTTATTACATACAGTACAAATACGAAATCAGTTCATCATTCTCTACTTTTTTTAGTTTATAAATGATATAATTTTTACACAGAAACTTATACAGGTGATCTAAAAGCAGAAATTCACGTAGGTTATTCTAAACCTCTATTACGTCAAAAAAGGGAACTTATCTTTTTCTATGTATTTTAAATGGAGATAGATAAGTTCCCTTTATATTTTTTTGGTTTCTATACTTTTTCATAAAAAATTAATTACAACACTTTCTTAATTCAGAAATCTTCCAACAATTCCCTCTACATTTTCAAAATGCCTTCGCGGGCCGCATAAGAGGCCTTCGGTATGTTGCTAGTTTGACATCACTGTATTAAATGAATAAAGAGTACACCTAAAATCACACAAAATAATATGTTCATGTGAAAATTTAATCTCTGAACTTGCAATGATAAATAGATTATATATTGTAAATGTACAGACTAACAAAATACCGATCAAAAGATGAAAAATAAGTTTTCTTTATACCTTAAATCTAAGTTCTCCAACTGGTGGTTTTGCATATGGAATATTATGGAATGTGTAATAAGAACCTCCATTATAATCCTTATCAATCTTTCCTTGAAGTTGTCCTTGTTGAACCGTAACAATTGGAGGCGACATTGTGTAATTATCACAGTGCACACTCTGACATTTATTACGAGAATAACTTCAACTATTTGTACTTGAAAACTACAATCTCGAGTATCCTTTTTTTAGATAATGCGCAGTAATTTTTGAGTAATTTATATAATTAACGAAAATTTTGATTTCCTACGTAGATAACATCCTTTTGTAAATACTTAAATTAAATAAATAAAATAGTTATCTTGTATCTTTATCACTGAAACGCAATTATTTTTACTATTGTTTGATTTCCTTCTTCAGATTGAGCTAATTTAGAGCGTAATGCTTTATTCAATTGGGTTCGGGTTCAATACTATACACTTTATAGACGATTAAAGGAAGGTAGCCAGTTATTTGGGGAAAAGTTTTACATCCGGTTTATAGAAGTGATATCAACTTTTATTTTTTAAAGAATAGTATATTAATTCTTTCCATTTACAGAAAGTATATTCTGTTAAGAGAATGATGTTTTCGTTTCGTTCATTTATCTTTAAAGTTAACCCAAATATAAGCAATTTTATATTTTCTGACGTCACCACATTACTTTGCTTAAACATACATCTTCTAAATGACATCTAATTAAAGTTCAACCAATTTACATTATGACCATATAAATATTTTATCATTTCATTGATACAGAATGTTCGGAAAGTGAAGTGGTGGTCAATCCGTATTTCTTTCTATTGAAAATTTAATTGATCTAACAAACTACTTCTCTTATGTACGGATACAAGGCAAAGAAAATTATATTTGTGCGATATTTAAGGTTTTAAAATTATTATAGCAAGTACCTAAATATAATTTCTTTTTAAATAATAGCAAACAAATAGTTTTTCTCATTTTTGTATCATCATCATATAAAAGAATATCCACATCAACCTAAGAACCACAATCTTCTGCATTGCATGTGCTTGTGACATACATGTCAAAAAATATTTCACTAAAACTTCGACCTACACCCGAATTTTGGCTTCAAAATAAAAAGAGACATAATTTTAAATATAAACTAGTTTTTATTTGTTAAAATTTTGATGCTGCGGGATTCAGAGCAAATATTTTATCCCAAAACCTCATACGTTGAATTTCAGGATTACATCCGACTGTAAGGTTCTCTCCTATATCAAGGAATATTAAATTATCTGGCTTTACAGCAGGAGGCCATTCAATAGGAAAAACATCGTCTTTCTTTGCAGGATTGGGATCTCCATTTCTTGCAAAATTTGTCCAAAGCTTTGTAAGTCTTTTGATATGTATTTCTTCAGCATCTCCAGGTTTTACTTGTGGATTGAAGCTCACATTGAATAAATAACCTATTTCATCCAAATGGGATGCACCTATAAAAGAAATGAATTTGAGCTTTGAAATTAGTTAAGGTAATAAACAAACCTTTATAAGAAATTTTGCAAAGATTTTTTAAAACATTTAAAGTACCCTCATAAGAGAATCTATAAAAATAAAGCGGTTGATGTAAATTTTCCAAGTGGTTTCTGACAGTACTATAAATTCCTCGGATGAAGACATTATCAGATTGCAGCTGAAAAAAATATATTAGATGATGTTTTAGAATTTCTAAAGAAATCTTACTTTGTAATAATTATCTACATATTTCTCACAATGTTCTTCATTACCATAATAAAATTTTTTGATTTCTTCTGCAATTTGTTTAGACATTGGGGATCCCGTGGGTGTTTGTAAATAATATGGTACAGATTCTTCAAATTTATTAACATCGATGTTAACTCCTATCATTTTCTCGTATATATCCATAAACATTCCTTCTCTTGAATTATAACCTATCATTATGGGAACTTTGTTATAGTTTCCTGATAATATTATGTTGATAGGTTCATCCGAGAGGAATGCTTCTTCAAAAGAATTGAATTTTTCAACTATAGGTCCATGAGGACGAACACAGCTCAACATCATATGCTAAAAATTATACAAATAAACAAATAGTAGACTTAAACGTGATGTTAAGTTTAACTTACATCTTGGCACATAAACTGTGCCTTCAGAATATCTTCTTTGCTTGCATTTCGAAGAAAATCCAAAGCATCTTTTTCAGTTTTAGCATCACATCCCAAATGGCCAGCCAACTCGATGGCGCATCTTTTTCCTCTTGCCCAGCTATTTAATGCGCAACCACTTTGTATAATTGCACGATGAAATAATCCTTTAGCCATTGGAGAAAGTACTAGATAGTGTACTGAAGCTGCTCCTGCACTTTCTCCAAAAATTGTAACATTGTTTGGATCACCATTAAATTCCCTAATGTTATTTTTGACCCATTTCAAAGCCATTACCTGATCTTTTAGACCTGCATTTCCGGGGACTCCTAAAGCAGGATCTTCAACACTTAGGAAACCTAAAATTAAAAGTGAGTTTAAACCAAACATTAGCAAAAGAAAAATTTAAATAAAAACATATAATTCTAGAGAAGAATGGCAGTGGAATAAATGGAAAATTGTCCGTTTTTAAAATCCTAAAATCTCTGATGTTTTATGAATTTTTTAAATTAAATACTTCAAAATTTTTTTTACTAAATTTCTTCGGTTTTTCAAATTATGGATGCATTTAAGACATTTGCATATTAATTTAACATTTATACACCGGTTATGTTTTGATGCAATTGTTGAAATCTTACATGTTTGATTATCGCTTATTGGGCTTTAGAATTTTTCAATCATTTCTGCTATGCTGTTTTTAGTTTTTCATCGTTTTATTTATTTTAAATAACCAACATCAAAACTTTAATTTATTGGCTTGATTAGATTTGGACCGGCTTCTTCTATTTCAGAAAGTAACTCGATTTGAAGAAGAAATTTAGATATATCACATCCGATTTTTTATTTTGGAACTTAGTTTGAGAAATGATTAATCAGACTTTCTAAATACTTAACAAATCATGTGAAGATTTAAAAAATATTTCCATAATCAGAAGTTGCAAAATATAATTTTGATTTTTGTGAATAGTTTAATCGAGGAAACAAATTTCTTACCAAGTACTCCTAAGCGGTAATTTATCGAAACAATAACAACATCTTGACAAATTAAAAACTGTGGTCCGTACATATCTGATTTTCCAGAACCTGCTACGAAGCCTCCTCCATGTATCCAAACCATTACTGGCTTTAAATTGTTGTAGTTTGTAGGAAGTTGTGGAGTATAGACACTTAGAATTAAACAATTTTCTGAACCAATTAGTTCTTGGGTTACCAAGTGGGTTGAAATGCATTCATCACCCTCTACAGTTGCATCTCTTATTCCATTCCATGGTTCTGGTGGCTGAGGAGCCTAAAAACAAATTGAAAATATTGAAGGTTATTTTTATAATGTCTTATTAAAAATAATGGGAATGTTCCAATGGCGTTCCGGAAGAATCTAGACACAGTAGTCTCCTATACTAAGGGAGCATGTGTATTAGTTTTTAATTTCATTTTTTGCCTTAATACTATTCAAACTAAAAGTATTGTGTTGACTTTTTCAGTATCTATTCAAAAATTATTCTGAATCTTAACTAATAAATCTTCCTTGCAATTTTGATATTAAATGAAATGCGCTGATCATTTCAGGCAACGATTGTGTCAAGAAAATACTAGAGAGAAGTAGAAATGTAGTAGCGAACTTGAATTGTTAAGTTAGGTACTATATACACTTTAAAATAATTCCTAATTGCTCGAAATATTTAACTTTCTATCATATTTACATATTACATAAACATCAATCTAATCAGTTGTGATAATATCATTAGAATAATTTTAAAACGTTTAAAATATTAGATATTAAATTTTTTAAAACTGTAGCAAATCAGTAAGGTGACTCATTCATTATTTAGGTTCGTTTAAATCATTCTCAATAACACGGTTATAAGATTTATCTAAAAAGCACCTACAACAATTAGGAACACAACGTACTACAGATTGATAGACGAGCAGAATACAGACAAACAGATATAGATAATTAATTGTTTTATACCTTAAATCTAAGTTCTCCAATTGGTGGTTTAGCGTATGGAATGTTATGAAAAGTGTAATATGAACATCCATAAAAATCCTTATCAATTTTTCCTTTGAGTTGCCCTTGTTGAATGGTAATAATTGGAGATGACATTGCTTAATAGTTACAGTCTACGACCTGACTAATTTGTCCCATAACTTCAGTTATTTGTATTGACGAGAGTACAATCTCGTGTATCATTTAGATAAAGCCTATATTTAGTTTTGTAAACACTCACTTTCTATTAATTTTACGTTCTACTTGAAATTAATAGATATCCTGGATTAACAAAAATATTATATAAAAAATATATTTTTGTTTGGTTATATTTCTGTTCTTTGAGATACAAAATACGTACATTGATGTTTTTTTCTGTTTTATAACTTTTTTGCTTTTCTACATCAAATCTACACTGTTAATTAATGTTTTTAAACACCCACTAGTTAATTTAAAATAAGTTGATAAGTGGGGTGTGACTTAAACACGATGACTTTTACTTTTACGATATTTATTAAAAAAATATTGATCATCACCTTTTTCAGATAGAGATAATTCATAAATCCGACTACTTAAGAATTGATCTACTTTTCTATTGAAAATTGAAGTAATCTAAGAAATAAATTATGTACGGATACAAAGAAGAGCAAGTCATATTGATACGATGTTTAAAGTTGTAAAAAGTATTATAACATGAATATTTTTTCGGGGTAAAAAGCCAGAAGACTAATGTTTTTAGCGAATCTTAATTTTACATTGTACGAATATAATTTCCTTTCATACAATAGGGATCAAATAAATAGTTTTCTTATTTTTATTTTATTTTTTACATTGAATAATTTTCAGGATTTGAGTCTCTTAGTCTTGCAAAAATTTTCCAAAGCTTTGTAAGTCTTTTAGGAGTTAACTCTTTAATATCTTCAGGTTTTACTTTTAGGATGAAGTCCACGTTGAATAAATAACTTATTTTTATTTATTAAAGAAAATGAAATTGGGTTGGAATATTAGTTAAGCTAATAAGCAAACCGTTATGAAGATATTTGTAAAGATTTTTTAAACAATTCAAAGGATCATTAAAAAAAAAATAAAGCAGCAGATGTAAATTTTCCAAGTGGTTCCTTATAGCACTATAAATTGCTCTGATGAAGCTGTTGTCAGATTGCATCTAAAGAAAACAAAGTAGATAATGTTATAGAATTTCTAAAGAAATCTCACTTTGTAATATATGTCGAAATTTTTGTCACAAAATTCTTCTCTGCTATAATATTTTTTTTTTATTTTTTCCATTTATAGATATATATTTTACTTCGAGAATGATGCTTCTCGTTTTGCTTATTTATCTTTAAAATTAACCGATTAAACCTTCAGCCCTGAAGGAGCTTCATCTAATAAAAAGCGAAACGTTGGCAAGAAATTGAGTTTTTATTGCATATTCCTATATACTACTAAAATGGTATACAATTAGTATTAACCGAAATATTTACAATTTTATATTTACATTATGATCATATAAGTATCTTATCATTTCATTGATACAGAACGTTCGGAAATTGAAGTGGAGGCCAATCCGTATTTCTTTATATGAAAAATTGTAAAAAAAGTGATCTAAGAAACCTTTTCTCTTATTTACGGATACAAAGCAGAGAAAATTATATTTGGGCGATGTTTAATGTTTTAAAAGTATTATATCATGAATACTATTTTCGATATAAAAAATCATAAGACCAATTTTTCTGGAGAATTTTAATCTTAAATTCTACAAATATAATTTCCTTTCAAATAATACCAAACAAATAGTTTTTCTAATTTTTGTATCATCATTAATATAAAAGAATATCTACACCAACCCAAGAGCTATAATATAATACATTATGTGCTTCTGACATACATATTTCACTTAAAATTCGACCTACACCCGCATTTTCGCTTCAAATAAAAATAGATATAATTTTAAATATAAACTAGTTATGTATTAAAATTTTGATGTTGCAGGATTCAGAGCAAATATTTCATCCCAAAATCTCATACGTTGAATTTCAGGATTACATCCAACTGTAAGGTTCTCTCCTATATCAAGGAAAGTCAAATTATCTGGATTTGCAGCAGGAGGCCATTCAATAGGAAACACATCGTCTTTCTTTGCAGGATTCGGATCTCCATTTCTTGCAAAATTTGTCCAAAGCTTTGTAAGTCTTTTGATAGTTAACTCTTCAGCATCTCCAGGTTTTACTTTTGGGTTGAAGCCCACTTTGAATATATAACCTACTTCATCTAAATGGCATGCGCCTATAAAAGAAAATTAATTTGAGCTTTAAAATTAGCTAAGATAATAAACAAACCTTTATGTGGAATTTTGTAAAGATTTTTTAAAACATTCAAAGTACCCTCATAAGAGAATCTATAAAAATAAAGCGGTTGATGTAAATTTTCCACGTGGTTCTTGACAGTACTATAAATTCCTCGGATGAAGCCGTTATCAGATTGCAGCTGAAGAAAACAAATTAGATAATGTTTCAGAATTTCTAAAGAAATCTTACTTTGTAATAGTTATCCGTATATTTCTCACAAGGTTCTTCGTTACCATAATAAAAATTTCTTATCTTTTCTGCAACTTGTTTAGACAATGGGGATTCCATGGGTGTTTGTAAATAATATGGTACAAATTCTTCAAATTTATTAACACCGATGTTAACTCCTACCCATTTCTCATATATATCAATAAACATTCCTTCTCTTGAATTATAACCTATCATTATGGGAACTTTATTATAGTTTCCTGATAATATTATGTTGATAGGTTCATCTGGTAAAAATGCTTCTTCAAAAGGATTGAATTTTTCAACTACAGGTCCATGAGGACGAATACAGCTCACCGTCACATACTAAAAATTAAATAAATAGCAGACTTAAATGTGATGCTAAATTTAACTTACATCTTTGCACATAAACTGTGCCTTCAGAATATCGTCTTTGCTTGCATTTCGGAGAAAATCCAAAGCATCTTTTTCAGTTTTAGCATCGCATCCCAAATGGCCAGCCAACTCGATGGCGCATCTTGTTCCTCTTGCCCAGTTATTTAATGCACTACCACTTTGTATAATTGCACGATGAAATAATCCTTTAGCCATTGGAGAAAGTACTAAATAGTGTACTGAAGCTCCTCCTGCACTTTCTCCAAATATTGTAACATTGTTTGGATCACCATTAAATTCCCTAATATTATTTTTGACCCATTTCAAAGCCATTACCTGATCTTTTAGACCTGCATTTCCAGGAACTCCTAAAGCAGGATCTTCAACACTTAGGAAACCTAAAATTAAAGGCAAATTTAAACCAAATATTAGCGAACGAAAATTGTAAATACAAACATTTAAATAATTCTAGAGAAGAATGGCATGTAGAATAAATGAAATTTTTTTTGTTTCTTAAACCGTAAAATCGCTGGTGTTTTTTTAAACTTTTTAAGTTAAATACTTCAAACATTTTTCAACTAAATTTCTTCTACTTTTGAAAATTTGGGTGCATTTAAGACATTTGAATAATAAATTAACATTTACAAACCGGGTTGTAATGTGCTTAGATGCAATTATTGATTATTCGTTTGATTATTATGTAAAGATTAAAGAATTGTTTAGTAATTAGAAGTTGCAAAATTAATTTTAGTTTTTGTGAACAATTTATTTAACTGAGGAAATATGTTTCTTACCAAGTACTCCTAAGCGGTAATTTATCGTAACAATAACAACATCCTCACAAATTAAAAATTGTGGTCCGTACATGTCTGATTTGCCAGAACCTCCTATAAAGGCTCCTCCATGTATCCAAACCATTACTGGCTTTAAATTCTTATAGTTTGTTGGAAGTTGAGGAGTATAGACATTTAGAGTTAAGCAATTTTCTGAACCAATAACATTTTGGGTTACCAAGTGGCGCGAAAAGCATTCATCACCCTCTACAGTTGCATCTCTTATTCCATTCCATGGTTCTGGTGGTTGGGGAGCCTAAAAACAAATTTAAAAAATACTGAAAGTTACTTTTATACTATCTCACTAAAAATAATCTAAAATTGAAGTTTAATTAGTTGTTCATCAATATTAATATATTTAGTTCCGTTTTCTATACATTTTTGTGCACATTTTGCAGTACATAGATATTATAACAGGCGTGGATGTTAGAAGATCTTGAATGGAAATATTCCGAAAGATTCTAGTAACGCTAGTCTCCGTATAAGAAGGGAGTGCGCTTACTAGATTTTATTTTTTGCTTTAATATTATTCAAGCCAAAAAGTATTGTGTTGACTTTTTTGCTATCTATTTAGAAATTATTGTTAACCTTTACTAATAAAATAAAAATCAAATAAAATAATGCTTTTAGGTAAAAATAATAGTTAGAAAAGTTCATAATGTAGTAACACAGTAAGGTGACTCATTCATTATTCAGGTTCATTTAAATCATTCTCAATAAAAGTTTCATCTCAAAATTTAGGTACACAACGTACTACAGATTGATAGACGAACAGGATAGAGAACAACAGATACAGATAATTAGTTGTTTTATACCTTAAATCTAAGTTCTCCAATTGGTGGTTTAGCATATGGAATGTTATGAAAAGTGTAATATGAACATCCATAGAAATCCTTATCAATTTTTCCTTCGAGTTGCCCTTGTCGAATCGTAACAATTGGAGAAGCCATTGCTTAATAGTTACAGTCTACGCTTTAACTGAGTTATACCGTGAATAATTTCAACAATTCATGTTGAAAACAGTGCTATCTCGAGTATCCTTTAGATAAAGTCTATAAATTTTTTTTGTGTACACTTATTTTTTATTAATTAAAAAAAAATTTCTAGATTCATTAAAATATTATATAAGAAAATACATTTTTGGTGTAGATAATGAAAGAAGGACAGGTATCTTGGCTATATTTCTGGCTTTTGAGATATAAAATACATGCATTTGTTTTATAACTTTTTGCTTTTCTACATCAAATACGCACGGAAGAAAATATTTAATTTGTGAAATCGTCAATAAAACGAGAGAAAGAGGCAATAAAATAACCCAAACAAGGTACTAAAATGCGATTTTAATGACTCTTTTTTGAATAGTTAGTTGCATAACTGCAATTGATAAAAACATTAAAGAAAAAAAAGTGGTTTGTCAGATTTTTGTGTTTAAAGAAGGGACGACAAGTGCACAACATTTAATCAATATTTTATATAAATTTTATGTCTCAAATTGATAATTTAACATTTTTGTAAAGAAAAATATACGCTATCTCTTACGAATCTAACTGTATTGTTGGTTGCATACCTCCAATTTAACCTAATTTCAGGTTTATACCTCGGCATTAAAATATTTTTTGTTACTCGCATAGTTATTCTCCGAGGCGATAGCTCCACACTCCTAATAAAAAATATCATTTTAGAGCCATGGTATATAAAAAACTATTATTGTGGTTATGAAAATTATTTGTACTTATATAAGATAAATTTTGGTATGCCTTATCTGAAGTGAATACTGGCAAAAAAATTAACGAAAATTCTGATTTCCTACACTGATAATTTATTTTTTTATACACTCATTTTTCAACTTAAAATAAGTATTTTATACAATTTAAGCGATAATGATGATTTTTACTTTTACGATTTTTACCCGAGTGCTTGAGAATTTATCCACTTTTCTATTGAAAATTTAAGTGATCTAAAAGACCAATTATGTACTCATATTATCTTTAAAGTTTTAAAAATATTACCTCATGATTTTTTTTCGGAGTAATAAGCTAGAAGACTATAATTTCCTTTAGTATAACAGGAAACAAATAAGTAATTTTTTATATTGAATAACTTTTTGATATACATTGCAAAATAATCATTTAAAATTTTGATTTAATGTTTTCGTTCAAATTTTATTCTTAGTCATTAAGTCAATAAAAATAATTTCCCTTTAATCAACAGAAAACAAATATTTGATTTTTTCATGTTTATATATTTATGTATCTTTATTGAACAAAATAGGAACTACAGGAGTTAAATTGAATAAAATACAATCTACGCCTGAATTTTGGCTTTAAATGTATTATTATTTCTTATTTGGCTATTATATATCAATATTTTGATGTTGCAGGATTCAGAGCAAATATTTCATCCCAAAACCGCATACGCTCAATATCAGGATTACATCCAATTGTAAGGTTCTCTCCGATATCAAGAAAAATTAGATTATTTGGTTTTGCAGTAGGCCATTCAACAGGAATCAAATCATCTTTCTTCGCAGGATTGGGATTTCCTGTTTTTGCAAAATTGGTCCAAAGTTTTGTAAATCTTCTGATAGTTATTTCTTCAATACTTCCAGGATTTACAGCCGGGTTAAGTTTCACATTAAATAAATAACCTATTTCATCAAAATGGCACACACCTAAAAAAGATAATAAATTTTAGTTTTAATAATGTTTAAGTTAATAAGCAAACCTTTATTAGTAATGTTGTAAAGGTTCTTATAAACATTCAGAGTACCCTCAAAAGAAAACCTGTAATAATAAATTGGTTCGTGTAAATTTTCCAAATGATTCCTAACGCTACTATAAATTCCTCTAAAGAAGCAGTTATCAGATTGAAGCTAAAAAAATTAAATTACATCATGTTTTATGGTTTTTAAGCAACTCTTACTTTGTAATAGCTATCGTTTTTCTTGCCGCAAGGGTCTTCATTGCCGTAATAAAATTTCTTGATTTTTTCTGCAACATTTTTAGACATTGGAGATCCCGTAGGCATTTTCAAAAAGTATGGCACAAATTTCTCGTAATCATTAATATCGATTTTAATATTTAGTCTTTTCTCGTATATATCCATAAGCATCCCTTCTCTTGAAGTATAACCTATCATTATGGGAACTTTGTTATAATTTCCTGATGATATTATGTTAATTGGTTCATCTGGTAAGAATGCTTCTTCAAAAGAATTGAATTTTTCAACAATAGGACCATGAGGACGTATATAATTCACACACAGATGCTGAAAATTATATAAAAATCGGACCTGTATATGGCGTTAAATAAAACTTACATCTCTGCACATAAATTGGGCTTTTAGAATATCTTCTTTCCTTGCTTTTCGAAGAAATTCTAAAGCATCTTTTTCAGTTTCAGCATCACATCCCAAATGACCTGCTAATTCGATGGCGCATCTTGTTCCTCTTGCCCAAACATCATTTAGAGCACAACCACTTTGCATTATTGCACGATGGAATAATCCTTTAGCCATTGGTGAAAGCACTAAATAATGCACTGAAGCTCCTCCAGCGCTTTCCCCAAAGATTGTGATGTTATTTGGATCACCATTGAATTCACGAATATTATTCTTTACCCATTTTAAAGCCAAGACCTGGTCTTTTAGACCTGCATTTCCGGGAACTCCTAAAGCAGGATCTTCTAGACTTAGGAAACCTATAATTAAAGTAAGTTTAATCAAAAAATATTTAAGAAAATGATTTAAACAATTCCAAACATTATTTTGTATTAGAAGAATAATATTCTTTTAACATTTTTTTAAATTAATTTTTTCAAATGATCAATTTGAGCAAGTATTCAGCTTGATGTATTTGTCAAATGCAAGTAATTTATTAATTTATTATTTGAAGATTAGTTCAAGATGTGATTTAGTAATATTTTCAAATATCGACTCAATCATGTAAATAAAAAGAAGAATATTTGTGTAAAGTAGCCAGATGTTGCTACAAGTTTTCTTTTCTTTGTACGAATGTTTTATCATCAAAGAAGCAAACTGCTTACCAAGGACTCCTGTACGATAGTTTATAGAAACAATGACAACGTCTTCACAAATTAGAAACTGTGGATCGTACACTTCTGTTTTGCTAGAACCCGCTAGATAGGCTCCTCCGTGTATCCAAACCATTACCGGTTTTAAGTTGTTGTAGTTTGTTGGAAGTTGTGGGGTGTAAACATTTAAAGTTAAGCAGTTTTCTGAACCGACAGGTTTGCCTGTTACTAAGTGGATTTGAAAGCATTCATCACCTTCTTGAGTTGCATCTCGTATATCCTTCCATGATTCTGATGGCTGGGGAGCCTAAAAGTAAATTTAAACATATAAAAAGTATTATTTGTAAAAGTCAAATTTATTTTTCTAATTTTTGCTTGCATAAAAATATTAAATAATGACATTTTCTATACATTTTAAAATTTACATATCTTTTGTCCTTGGCATTTAAAAAAATTCAGATTTATTCTTATCTTGCCCGAAAAATCAGGATTAATTGTGGTCCAAGTATGTCAAGAAATTACATAATATTTAATATTCAGTTATATTTGATAGTTATTATTGAGATATTATTGGTTTTGCTTTTTGTATTTATTTTATTTTATATATTGCATAGTAATCGTGGAAAAATTCATTAAGTATATCAGAAGACTCTGGAACAACTAAATAGGCAAGCCTATTGCACACTAGAAGCCTATTATTACAAGCAAATGTAACGTCATTTCCAAATAAATTGACAAAATTTTTCTTCCTAAAAAATATTTGTAATCCCATGTGGGGAATCAAATATTTTGTACCAATTAAAATGAAATATCATTGTACATATTTGGAAAATTTATATTACGTATGCAAATATTTATATTTTCTATTCATATCTATATATAAAACTAACAAGTCATAATTAATAAGATAACTCGCTATTAATCCATTAAGTTTTCAGTGATGACAATTATGATTTTAACCTTATCAATAAACAACTGTAATCACCCAATTAATTAAAATCATGCCACATTGCAGAGTACGATGTAAAAACAACGCATACTGAAGTACTATATGAAAATTGTTTCCTAGGCGTGTACATTAAGATGTCATGTATTTTATTGATACACGAAGCGCCTATTAATATTTTACCAAATACGATATATAACACTCAAAATTTCTCAACCTTTTTATTGTGGGGTTGTTTATTTCTTATTTATTCTTTTATTTTACCTAATTTCATTTACACAGAAAATAACCGAATATTTAGCACATCTCATCTAACCATATGTTCATGGATTGTTGATATATCGTTTAATGTTTATGATAATGTTATTTGAGTGTAACGTGCTTAAGTGTTAGTAGTGAGTAAGTGTCAGCTCTGTCAATTCGTCAGTTTTGTGCAAAAAATCAGATGATTATAAATAAAGGTCATTTCAAATGGAGATTTTCAGGCCTGCTTCGCGAAATGGAAACAATACTGTGAAAAGTGTATGAATAGAAGAGCGAAAATAATAAAAAATGAGTATAGAAACATACACACATAGATAAACAAATAAATAGAGTTAATATGCAACCTTTTCAAGTTCGTCAAACACAAATACATGTGTACATTATTTACAAACATACAATACGCAACTTCACTGAATCAAATAATAAAATTTGTACCTTAAATCTGAGTTCCCCAATTGGCGGTTTGGCGTAGGGAATATTGTGAAAAGTGTAATAACAGCCACCGTCATAATTCTTGTCAATTTTTCCACGAAGTTGTCCTTGTTCAACTTTAACAATTGGATCTGACATGTCTACACTCTTTCGCGATAATATTTCGACTAAAAATTCAAATATTCAAACTTTATAAAAAAACATTCAAGTTCCAGCGGCTTTTTTATTACATCATAAATAAACAATGACTCGCGGGATATAATTATAAAAACTCAAAGCGAATTGATATTTTTTATAAGTGTTTATTGACACGTGAGATTTTATCAGCCTTATTCCAATTCAAATTTTTAAATGGAACCTCCTTGGTACTTACAGCAGATATTTCTTGGTGACAATGCAATGCAATATTGTTGAAATTTAAATATAAAATAAATAGTTTTCTTTATCAATATATTGTTAAATTACCAGAGTTTATAATAGATCGAATATTTATTAGGGGTCATTATTCAGTGTTTAGTTATAATTTGAAATCCAACTGGTGTAAGGTCGTACCAACATTCTTAAATCCTATTCTATGTTATTACTTACCTTTTACCTGACAAGTGCAGATACTAGTTAGACTATACGTTCAACACCATATTATAGATCCATGATACCATAAGATGTTGCTTTGAATATGGTGAATTTCTAACTGTTGGAAACCAGAAGATATAGAAAAGGCATTTAGTTTGCTTAGTTCTAATAGTGAATAGTTTCATAGAATATCCTTAACAATAACATTGTTTGGAATTAAATATGTGGTTATAAATATTACTAAATAATTAGACGATAAAGACATTCATTAAGAATAATCTAAAACAAAATTCGCGTAGAATCGGAGGGAAACGGATAACCTCCGCCCCCCTTTTTTCTGTCACTATTTTCAATGTATTTCTAATGAGAGAATTTAGAATATTTGATTCTTTATCTACAAAAGAATTTAATTTTTTCCTAGAATTTAACAAAAGTTTTATTTGCTTTTTTATCTTCTTTAATTATAGGTATTACAAATAGAAAGAAAGTGTTTTGCAAGGCTCAAAAAGTTTAGAGTCGAATAATGATATCCTAAATTCATATATATTTATTAATGATTGCTAGTGTCAAAATTCATCATAACATTCAAAAAGAACAAACATTTAAAGTTTAGATGTTTTTGGAAAAATAGCAAACACTTCATCCCAAAATTCCATGCGATCGATTTCAGGATTACATCCAACAGTAATATTCTCTCCAATATTAAGGAAATATAAATTATCTCGTTTGACTGCAGGCCATTTTACAGGAATTAAATTATCTTTTAATTCTGGATTTGGATCTCCTTTTTTGGCAAAATTAGCCCATAACTTTGTACATCTTCTGATGGTTTTTTCTTCAATACTTCCAGGAATAATTTTTGGCATAAACTTCAGTTGCATTTTAAATAAGTAACCTAGATCATCAGAATGGCTTACACCTAACGGAAAGTAATTAAAGTTATAATTGCAAAAATTGTAAAAGTAACTGACAAACCTCTAGTTTTAATTTTTGCCATATTTTTATATAGATTTAGGCTAGATTCTACGGCAAATCTATACAAATATATTGGTTTGTCTGAATTTTCTAAGTGGTTTTTTACGGTACTATAAATCCCCCTGAAGAAGAAATTGTCAGTTTGTAACTAAAAGAAAGGTAATTATTAAATATTCTAAACTTTTACAACAAATTTTACTTTATAGTAATTATCAATATTTTCCTCAGACGGCTCTTCACCCTTATAATAAAAGTTTTTGATTTTTTCTCCAATTTGTTTTGCCAATGGAGATTCTCTCTGTATATTCATAGTGAATGGTACGGCTTTTTCAAAATCTATTGTTCGATGTTTATTTTTAAATTTTTTCTCGAATATATCAAACACCATGCCTTCTCTTGAGTTATAACCTATCAACATGGGAACTTTATTATAATTTCCTGAAATCATTATATTAATAGGATCATCTGGCAAAAAAGCCTGCTCAAAGAAATTTGGCTTTTCAATAACAGGACCATGTGGACGAGGATCATTTGCAACGAACAGCTAAAAAAATAATACGTAAAAGTAAAAACTAAACGAGATCAAAAAAATAACTTACATCTTTACATTTAAAATGTGCTTTTAAAATATCTTCTTTGCTTGCTTTTTGCAGGACATCTAAAGCTTCTTTTTCAGTTTTAGCATTGCTTCCTAAATGATTGGCTAATTCAATAGCGCATCTTGTTCCTCTAGCCCAAAGATGTAAAGCACAACCACTTTGTAAAATTGCGCGGTGGAATAATCCTTTACCCATGGGTGAAAGTATTAGATAATGTGAAGCAGCACCTCCAGCACTTTCTCCAAAAATTGTAACGTTATTTGGATCACCATTAAATTCTCGAATATTACTTTTTACCCATTTTAAAGCCATGACTATATCTTTTAAGCCAGCATTTCCGGGTACTCCTAAGGACGGGTCCTCAAGGCTTAGGAAACCTGCAAAATTTCAAGCAATGAGATGGGTTAACAGAAATTAAAAATTTCACAAGAATAAAGAGTTTGAAGCAGTACGTTGCTTACCCAACACTCCTAGACGATAATTTATCGAAACAATAACAACATCTTCACAAATTAAAAACTCTGGTCCATATATCTCGACTTTGCTAGATCCTGCTGTAAAGCCTCCTCCATGTATCCAAACCATAACAGGCTTTAAATTATTGTAATTTTTAGGAAGGTCTGGAGTGTAGACGTTTAGGATTAAGCAGTTTTCTGAACCGACAGGAGTGAGAAATATCATGTGCTTAGAATAACATTCATCACCTTCTTTGGTTGCATCTCGAATGCCTTCCCATGGTTCTGGCGGTTGAGGAGCCTATAAACAAATTAATAGTTATTAAAAACTACTTAACACTATACTCACTCTTCTAATAAACTAAAAAGAACGGTAGTAGAATCCGAAGCAATGAAGGTTGATATCGGAATGCATTCGGTATAAGATGGCTCTTGTCGATACAAAAAATTCGCATTATCCACTTTTCTTGATCCGTTGAGTACTTTTCGAGATATTCCCAAAACCAATTTTAAATTCAACGTACTTTACACGATTTCTAGATTCGTACTGACTGTTTTCCGATGTTTAAGAAAATTTGACTTCAAATTTCATAAAAGAACTATTGAATTTTCGATAAGAGGATTTGAAAATCTCGTCAGTTTCTCCAAAAGACAAAAAATTGTTAATATTATTACATTCTCGCTTATAATCAAGGAATCGATATACACCAGAGGTTTTCTTCTGAGATAAAAATTTGAAAAATAAAACGTTTACGCCATTTTTTCTGCTTTTTAATGTTAGTTATTCTGCATGTCTCTCTCACCGGGCAAAAGATGATATCCAGTGGAGGAAACGGAGCTTGAAATTCTAAAGTGTGCATATCCAAAAACTTTGGTTTGATTTAAAGAATTAAATCGTTTAAATATATTATTAAGATAAAATTAAAGAAAGCATCATATTATTATATCTAATTTTATATAACACTATCCAGAAAGAGAGATGCGCTGTTTTATAAAATCTGTTTAGCGTACATATTAATTAAACAAAATAATAAATTAATTAATTTTTTGTACTATAATTATTTTCTGTGCACCTCTTCCAAGATATATGGGCATAGAAGATAACCAATACTACAAGCTACAAAAAAGTTTACTAGGGTGGTAAGCAAATTACAAAACACAATTCATAAAAGGTATTTAGCATAATTGAACAAAAAAAAAAAAATATAAACCACATAATTTGAACCATTACCCACACATAATTTGTAACTTTTAATGCGATTTTTTAAATTAGAACCTTTAATTTTCTTAATAAATAGTAGAATCATGTAAGATGAATTGCTTTATTTTTGTTTGTTCAAGGTTACGATTACATACCTCCTCAAACTTACATTATAAATTTATTTATGAGCGCAGGCGCATGCTGTAATTTATATGCATTAAGTGTAGTTTTCTACCTTAAATCTAAGTTCTCCAAGTGGTGGTTTGGCATATGGAATATTATGGAAAGTGTAATAAGAGCCTCCATTATAATCCGTATCAATTTTTCCACGGAGTTGTCCTTGTTCAACTTTAACAATCGGGTCAGACATGATAAATTACGTAGCGGCCACAGTCTACACACTCTCGAGGTTTTATCTGTACTAAAATTTGAATGTTCATGTTTTAAACGAAAGTAACATTTTTAGATAAATAATTAAGCCATTCTTATCATAACTTAAAAATCAATTTAATTTTATGCAAAATCATTATTTTGGGCGATGAAACGTCAATATCTATGAGAATTAATTTTGCGTTTGTGGCAGAACTTTTCCACCCATAAGATTCGCCTTAACTAACCCTAAGAGTCTCGGAATCTGATTTTAATCATCTGTTGTTTTATGTTCTTTAATTCTTTCATACTCGTTCAAATGGCTGCTAATATATTTATCTTTGTTTAATTCGAAAACTTTTATATTTACTTATTTTCAATAATGAAATTATGTCTATTTTCTATATTGTGTGTTATTTATGTAGGTGCAGTGAAATTCTTCAGTTTTTTGCAAATACTTTGTATCCTGTCTATGATTTGAATATAGTGGTTTAGCTTTAAAGAAATTGAAACATGTTCATGTATTATTTTTCTTTGTTTATACCCAAAGATTATACGTTTGAAATGAAATGTAGCTAAAGTGTACGTTTTGTTTTTCTGTTTGTCTATTAACTTGAAGTTTCATATTACGAGGTAATTGCATCCAGCTAAATATAAATATAACTATCTGCTTTTTAGATTAAGTTATTTGAAAAATGATAATATTCAAAAACTTATCTACTATAAAGAAATACTCATGTCATCTATTCCTATTATACTTATACTTTATTATTGTAAATTTAAAAAAATTTAAATTTACAATCTTAAAAAAATTATTTACATTATTGTATAAAAAAATAAATTGAATATATTTAATTGTCATTTGCAATGTACATACACGAAATTATAATTATTTCATATTAAAAATAAATTAAATTGAATTAAAGTTTTGAAGTTGTTGGAAACATCGTGTAAATTCCATCCCAAAACTCCATGCGATAAGCTTCAGGATTACATCCTACTGTAATATTTTCTCCGATGTCAATAAAATGTAAATTATTTGGTTCAGTTGCAGGCCATTGTACTGGAATCAAATTATCTATCTTGTCAGGATTAGGATCACCTTTTCGAGCAAAATTTGTCCAGAACTTTACACATCTTCTTATAGTTACATCTTCAACACTTCCAGGTGTTATATTTGGAGTGACTAGCATTTTAAATAAATAACCTAAATCATCAGCATGGCACACACCTAATAAAAATATAAATAATTGTATTGTAAAAATAGTAAACTATACAGAACAAACCTTTATGCTGAATTTCTCCAAAAATTTTGTATACATTCAAAGTAGATTCAACCGAAAATCTGTAGAAATAAATTGGTTTATCTGAATTTTCCAAATGATTTTTAATAGTACTATAAATCCCCCTGTAGAAGAAATTATCCGTTTGTAACTAAAATAATTCAAATAAAAATATGTTTTGAAAATTTTAGCATTTGTTACCTTATAGTAATTATCCAAATTTTCATCAGAAGGTTCCGCGTCCCCATAATAAAATTTCTTAATTTCTTCTGCAACTTTTTTCGACAGCTGAGACCCTTGGGGTATATTCAAAGTGTATGGTATTGCTTTTTCAAAATCAGTCATTCGCTTAGGAGGACCTAATTTTTTTTCTATGATATCGAAAAGCATGCCTTCTCTTGTAGTATATCCTATCAACATAGGTACTTTATTAAAGTTTCCTGATAAAATTATGTTAATAGGTTCATCTGTTAAAAACGCTTGTTCGTAAGAATTGGGCTTTTCAATAACAGGTCCATGCGGACGAATTTCAGTAGCTATAAATGGCTGAAAATTATATTAAGTTATATATACTCAAGCAGATAAAATGCGTCTTACATCTTTGCACATATAGTGGGCTTTCAGAATATCTTCTCTCGTTGCTTTTTGAAGGAAAGCTAAAGCATCTTTTTCTGTTTTAGCTTCACTTCCTAAATGTCCGGCCAGTTCAATAGCACATCTTGTTCCTCTAGCCCAAATGTTTAAAGCACACCCGCTTTGCAAAATAGCGCGATGGAATAACCCTTTAGCCATTGGTGAAAGTATTAGAAAGTGTACTGCAGCTCCTCCTGCACTCTCTCCAAAAATTGTGACGTTATTTGGATCGCCATTAAATTCACGAATATTATTTTTGACCCATTTTAAAGCCATGACCATATCCTTTAAACCTGCATTTCCTGGAACTCCCAAGGAAGGGTCTTCAAGACTGAGGAATCCTGCAAGTCATTAAAATAATAAATACTCTTTTATGAATGTTTATAAAAATTGTATGAAACAAGGAAATTAGTGAAAATAGAAGTCTCCCTAAAGTATAATAGAATCTTTGTGATTAGTATCAATTGTCTAAAGTTGTCACAAAATTTTGAAAACCTTTTGAAGTGTTTTATTTATAATTTATCAATAGTTCTTCTCTATTTCTCTTCTCTATTTTATAAGTACATATATATACTTTCTTGTGCAAAAACAAAATAAAGTCATTTGCACATATGACTTTCTTACATATCTCTTCATGAGTTTTATCTGCAAATATGGTTGCTTACCGAATACTCCGAGACGATAATTAATCGTTACAATTACAACATCTTCGGAAATCAAAAAGTCTGGCCCATACATTTCGACTTTGCTAGAACCCGATGTAAAACCTCCTCCATGTATCCAAAACATCACTGGTTTTAAGTTATTGTAATTTTTGGGAAGCTGAGGAGTATAGACGTTTAGAATCAAGCAATTTTCTGAACCAATAGGAGTAAGAAATATCACGTGTCTGGAAAAGCTTTCGTCGCCTTCTTGGGTTGCATCTCGAATGCCTTCCCATGATTCTGGTGGTTGTGGAGCCTAAAAGCAAATAACTAGGTAATGAATATAGCTTTTAAAGAGCGTTCATAAATTACGTCACACGAAAAACAGTTTTTTCGAGTACTCACCCCCCCCCCTTTTTCACAAAGTATCACAATAAAATATATACCCCACTTAAAGTTACGTCACAAATGAAGAAATGGCCCCCCATTTTTTATGAAAAATATGCCGAATGACCTTTTTTAAGCCGAAAACAAACAAAACTGGGCTTCAAGCTTACAATTCGTTCAGAAAAAGGACTTTTCTGCATTCGATCAAAGACGAGAGCGCTCAAAATGAATAGCAGTATCTATTAGGCCCGTTGCATATGAAGCATACTTTGTTTTAACATAAATTGAAAATTAGAAAAAAGATACCAAGAATTTCGGTCGAGTAATTGTTTTTATACGTGAACATTGGCAGAGGAATATAGAGACGGAGCGTAAGCTCGCGGGCGGGTAGACAGTGAGAAGTGGTCGACGAAAGTATTTTTGAGGCCCATGGGCCAGTCCAACGCGGTCCCATTTAAAATACACAGCACTTTCGTCACACCTCACTATTCCCCTTAAGACTCGTCGAACCTTCTTAAGCCAGCAATCGAGCTAGGTGAATTGAGTCCTAGGCTATTTTTTAAAATAGTAATGTATCCTCACTAATGATCACTTGACAAATGTGAAGATACAAGCTAAGGCAGCTCTTGAGTTCCAAACAGTCGATGATGCAAATCACATGAAAAAATCATTCATTTTCAAGACATGGTCAATAAAAAAAAAATATAACCTTGTTTATGTTCATTATCTATTTATATCTACATACTCATAATTTATAATTTATTAGATAACAAGGCATTAAATAATTATCTCTATTGAAACAATTATTGGCTTATCTCTATTACGAACAAATATTTTCGTACAATTAATAAAAATTAACATATGTTCTATAAAGCTTTAATCATGTTTTATTTTCTCTGTTTGAATTTCTTCTTTTAATAATATACTTATATAATGTCAGTTATCCATGCTTAAATTATTTTTCGTTTTTGTAATACATTCTGTCCTTTGGAACGTAATTAGAAAAATGTAGATTGCATCATCTGGTTCATTTTGGATGAAGCAGTTTTCAGAATTTTGTATGTCTTAAAAGATCCGAATCCTGTCAAGAATTGTGTGTTTTTTAATTTTATTTTTCATCTTCACAAAATACATGTAACATACAATTAGAATTTTTTTTTACATGTATACATATTACAACATTTCATGTAAACAGATAAAACTAAACTAATAAGTATAACATTTAAAATGCAATTCATATTATATAAAAATATCAACGAAAATAAAAGACTCTAAGAAATAGTAGGCGTAGCTGTGCATGGGTATAGTAACAATGAACTAACAATATATACATTTATTTATTTAATTAAAAATTTTTTTATTTATTTATTTTTTTTTTTAATTTTCTAAAAAATAAACTGCTTCAGCCTCAGCCTCCTCTGCTTCAAGAAGCAATTTAGCAACTGACATCTTAACAATTCTTGTTGAAGTTTGCATGGAAAAATTGACAATTGTTTTTAGTTTATTGTATGCTCTTACTCCAAAAAAGTGGTATCGTGACGAAAAGCTTTTGTAGAAAACCTGCAGAATACGGGCATTTTTGAAGGTGCGATGATCGATTTTCTAGACAGTTTTGGTTGCTTTTTCTTCAATTTATTCTTACGATTCATTTTTTATTAATATTTGTTACCTCGTGGGTAATTACTTTTTTTAATACATTTTCTCTAAAATTAACAAAAACTACCCGAACCTAACCTAACCAGTTTCTCTCTTTCTCTAGTTTAAATCTGATAAATCGCTTTTCCAAGTCTTTTATATAAAATTTACTTTTCAAATCAGTTAATGATATTTTATAAAAATATAAAATTATCATTATTAATTACTTCATAAATATTCATAATAAAATGACTGACAATTTTAGAACGAACTTACTAAATAAACTATTTAATAATGTTAACAGTGTTTAAATATACTAAAAGAATATTAATACGTTATTATTACAAAATTAAATAACAAAACAACATGAGATATACATATTTACTTTATTTTTAAAGGTTCTGATATTACTGGATTGTAATTTAAAGCGCAGGCGCGTATTTTAATTATTTGTATATATTAGTTATAAGTGTGGATTACCTACCTTAAATCTAAGTTCACCGATGGGTGGTTTTGCGTATGGAATATTATGAAAACTGTAATAAGAGTTGCCGTTATAATCTGTATCAATTTTTCCACGGAGTTTTCCTTGTTGAATTTTAACAATCGGGTCCGACATTATGTCACGGTCACAATCTACACTCTCGCGTGATGTTATTTCAACTACAAGTTCTAATGTTGATGCATATTGAAAGTACCGTTGATTACAGCGTTTTATTAGATAAATTGAACGAGTAAAATTCGAATGATAAAATTGATAAAATCATTATCTTCTAATTTTTTAGAAGCATTGTTAAATCGTATTTATTTTTGTTATCTAATACTTGCTCATTAGAATTTTGAAATACATACAAAAGTTGAGTCACTGATTCTTCAATATTCCTCAAATAATTCATAATCGCGGGTAGAAGTGGTTGGTTAGTCTGCTTGACGTTTCGGCGCAATCGCATGTGCAATCCTCAGTAGTCGCTCGCTTACTGTAGATGTATTTTATTTTATTTTGTTTTATTTTTATTGTTATTTGCTTTTGTAAGTTTTCTTCTTGATTCATATTTTGGATCAACATTCCATACACCTTTCTATTAATTATATTTCTTTTTTCCATAGCTACAGAATTACTGCTACTCATTATTCTAAAGTTCAAATAGAAGAAACTGAAAAATCGTCAAAGTACTGTTAACAGTGACAATAATATTGGAACCTTACAACTTCTTGTATGATGTGATTTTCATTATTAGGATAATTTAAACTACATAGCTGAATTTACTTCATATCCTTCGGCTATTTACAAAATCAAATTTGATAATTTATTATTTTCAAAATATATTTCTTGCATAAAAATATGAAATACATTATTGAATAGATAAAGTTACAAGATTTCCGTTCCTTTATATTTCAGAAATATTTCATTCCAAAATTTGATACGCTCTTCATCTGGATTAATTCCAACTGTTAATTTCTCATCAATATCAATACAGTGATAGCTATCAGACGCGATAGGTAGCCAATTCACATTAAATTCCTTTTCATTTGGATCTCCATTTTTTGCAAAATTTGTCCATAATTTTACAAAAGTTCTGACACACCTTTCTTCAATACTTCCTGGGTTTACCTTTGGATTAACTTGCATATTAAATAAATATCCTATGTCATCAGCATGACAAACACCTAATAATAATAAAAAGCATAAATTAGCTATTAAAATCTAAAATAGAAAAAATTATTAAGAAACCTTTTTGTGAAACTTGAGCCATATTTTTGAATGTATTTAGCGAGGTTTCCATAGAAAATCTATAAAAATAA
The DNA here is from genome assembly GCA_027574865.2 of Coproporus ventriculus. Lineage (NCBI taxonomy): Eukaryota > Metazoa > Arthropoda > Insecta > Coleoptera > Staphylinidae > Coproporus > Coproporus ventriculus. The sequence goes on from JAODAH020025183.1 coordinate 85,977, forward strand.
ATTGGTTGATTTGAGGTAGCAAAATGATGTTTGATAGTATTGTATGTCTCTCGAAGAAAAAAATTATCCGTCTGCAACTAAAATATTTTAAAATAGTTTATATTCTTCTATATTAATCCTTCTTTCACCTTGTAAAAGTTATCAATATTTATTTCAGAAGGCTCCTCATCTCCATAATAAAATTTCTTTATTCTGGCTGCAACTTCTTTAGATTCTGTAGAACCCAGAGGAAAGTGTAAATTTAAGGGTATGGCCATTTCAAAATTTTCAAGACTAAATTTTTTCTCGACAAGGCTAAAGAGCATACCTTCTCTATTATTATAACCAATAATCATGGGAACTTTATTATAATTTCCAGATAAAATAATATTAATAGGATCATCTGGTAAAAATGCTTCCTCGAGAGAAGTACGTTTTTCAATAACAACGCCATGATTTGATATATCTCTTACAGATCTTACTTCTTTCAACATATTTTGTCCCTTCAAAATATCTTCCTTCCTTGCATTTTGTAAGAATTCCAAAGCTCCTTTTTCGTTGGTTTCTTTGCATCCCATATTTGCAGCTAGTTCAACGGCATATTTTTTGCCTCTCAGTTGAAGATTTAAAGCAACACCGCTTTGTATGATGGCTTGATGAAATAACCCTTTAGCCATTGGAGATAGTATTAAGCAATGGACTATAGCACTTCCTGCACTTTCTCCAAATATAGTTACTTTGTTATGATCCCCATTAAATTCTTGGATATTTTTCTGAACCCATTTTAAAGCCATTACGGCATCTTTAAATCCTGCATTTCCAGGTACACCTAAAGAAGGGTCATGTACACTTAGAAAACCTGAAATTAAAAATATATTAATTATAATTATTACAAATGAAAAAATAAAGTACTTACCAAGTGCTCCCAAACGATAATTTATTGTAACAAGAACTATATCTTCACAAATTAAAAAGTCGGGACTGTAAACGTCGACTTTGTTCGAACCTGTGACGAATCCTCCACCGTGTATCCAAACCATTACAGGTTTTAAACATTTTTGATCTGTCGGAAGATCTCGAGTGAACACGTTTAGGTTTAAGCAATCTTCTGAACCTACTGGGATTCCTTTTAACATGTGAATTGAATAGCATTCATCACCTTCTTTTGTTGCATCTCTGATACCTTCCCATGGCACAGGTGGCTGAGGAGCCTTAAAATATAGAAAAAGCATCTACTCATTATTTTGTAACAAATAATTATATAGAAAGTCGAGAAATAAAATTATAAAACAATTGCAATAAGCTGCTTCTAGCTGGAGATCCGAAAATAATTATTACTTTATCTACAGTAACCGATTTCATTTTGTAGAACGTAAATAAAGCCATTAATTTTTATTTCCTTTTATTTGTTGGTTAAAAACAATTTTGAATAAAGTAATAACAAAACCGAAACTCTTGTCTCATATAATAACACATATATTATTATATATACGTATCAGAAAGTAATACCTTATGCCTTTTAGATAATAAGCTAATATTCTTACCCTAAATCTTAATTCTCTGATTGGCGGTTTAGCATACGGTATATTATGAAAGCTATAATAAGAATCTCCATTATAATTTTTGTCTACTTTTCCACGAAGTTGCCCTTGTTCCACTTTAACTACAGGATCTTGCATCTTGTCACAACTTCTATTACATTCTATTTAAATTCAACAAAATGTTTGATTTAGACATTTCGGAAAAATATTTATCTGCACGCAACAAGTGTGTTTTATTAGATAAGGTTCACCTTGCTATATAATGGAAATATCGGCCGGTTAGATAATCAAATAAATAAATTTTAGTTTTTGCAATTAAATATTGGTGCTCGACAGTACACAATTTACAAATTACTGAGTATAAAATAACTGTCGTTAACCTTCAATAGTAAAACCTCAAGGTCCTGATTATTATAAATAACAGAATTTATTCTAGGAAAACAAAACATATTAAAGATTTTTGCAGAAATGGAATGAGGGAATCTTATTGTTTTTATTGTAAGGGTGGAGGGCGTCTAATTTTGTTTACTTAAAATTTTTGCTTAATTAAACTTATAGATAATTATTGTTTGAAGTGCATTTAATTTATTTTATTATATATATATATATATATA
>JAODAH020025211.1:0-21711 GCA_027574865.2 Coproporus ventriculus
ATCTTGACGTATACGGATGGAATTGATTATTGGTTTCCATGTGTTCGATAATCTCGTAGCAACATTACGTGAATTTAAAGTTTTTTTCCTCTTTTCAATTTCTAAAGATTCTCTAAAAATTCTAGTCCAAAAATTTTCGCTTTTAAATATAATTTTACTTCCTTTAAAACTAATATGCCTGTTTCTTTTACATGTTGTGATAATGCCGAAGTTTTTAATTCATTTTTAACAGCAAATTCGTGCTCCTTTATGCGACACTCAACTCTTCTTCCTGTCTGGACAATATATGAAGAAGAATATCCTTTATACGGTATTTCATAAGCTCCTTGTGATTCATGCCATTTGACGCAAAATAAATTTTTATACAACTTTTGTATGAAACATTTTATGATTGGAGTTCATATTTTTTTGTTATTTCAAAAAAAAAACGTGAAAAGGGGGTAAAAATTGCCTTTTTTCTTTTAATAAAAATGGCGCATAACTTGCGACGCAGTAATTTTAGACAACTTTTAATCACAGATTCGTTTTCAGCATACCAAAATACATAAAGATCAACCATAAAATTTCTGTGTAAAAAATTTTACCCCAGAACATGTAAAAAAATTGCATGGCGACTGAACTATTTTATAGATTTGTACTCGTTCTGTAACTCCCGCCTTATTCACTCGATACTTTCATATTCACTATTAATTTGTATCGTCTTAGAAATTGTAACTTCTTTTGTATATAGAAATTTGCAAATGAAAACACCAGGGTTTCTTATTCTTATTTTTAGTTTTTATTTGTTGTTGTTCCTTAACTTTGTTTCTCCCGAAAGCATTATAAATCTTAAAGACATTGATTGGAAGTTTATTGTAACAGGCTTGAAAAAGTCAATTATCTAAAAATTGCATATGTTTATTTTTTCCTTAATGTGAAATAACTTATATTTGAAACCTATTTTTGCGTAATCTTCACCCTGTGTATAGATTTTGGATATGCTACGAAAAGAAAATTTATTAACATTTGCAATCATTAAAATTTTTATATTTTTAATGTAAGTGTTTTGTTGTCTCTCATTTGTTTGTGGAGATCCTAAATGAACTGCAACTGTTAGAATTAATGGGTTGAATCATGAGAATCTGTGAAATATTCATGGAGGGAGAGGAATTTTAAAAAAATATTGTTGTAGTTATAAAATGCTAATTTCAATGTGTCAGATGTTCAACGTTGTAAATTAAAACACGGATGTTTAGTTTTAATTAATGAATATTCTAACTGAAAAATAGAATTTACACTTACAACAGAAGTATAGATATGAAAATTTTAAAGAGTCTGATATATTAGAAGTTTAATATATAATAGAACCTCTGCTCAAAATATTCTTAAAATGTAATAAAATCTAATGTTTGGACAGGAAAGCCGGATTTTACGGATCAAAACAGTTATCGTTTCAACCCGCTTCCAGCAGAGTATTTTACACTCAAAACCACAAACATAACTAACACAACTATTAATCATAGCTTTTTATTTCTTGGTCTTTACAAAAAAAAAAGATAATTGCCATAATCCTTCTGGTTTTCCTTAATACAAACTTGTGAAAAATTTTTAACCATAATTCTTGAAGTTACAGTAAACGCTCACGCCACCACCGTTCATGTTGTAGCACTCCCCTTTCTTACTTTTTTAATGTAAAAACGAAAATTAAAAATTTAATGAATACGACCTGAAATTTATTGTGGAAATTAATACATATATACAACAAAATACAATTTATATTCATTTATATTTCCTAAAAGATGTTGTAGACCACATGACGTCTTATTAAAATTTGAAGCTAATGTGCACATTTTCATATTATTTATAAATACAGAGGCGTTTTTCTATTAAGTAAATATACATAGGTATGCCTTATATATATAAAGAATGGTTCAATGCATGTTTTGCAGGAAAACTAATTATATACTAACATTTCAATTAATATAATTTCCATTTGTAACTTTTATTCCTTTTTCCTTACTTTGTGTTCAGCAAGGTTGCCAGATGTACCATAATTTTTGGACTTTCAGCTGCTGCGTACCATAAAAAAAAGTCTGTACCATAATCAATAATTGTACAATAATTTTTATTTCTTATTTACAATAACAAATAAAAATATTTACAAAATCTACATTGAATTATTTTTTTTATGTTACATTTTTGCTGCAACATTGCAATGACGTTGCGTTTGCGCAACAGTTCATCAAATCGGTACGCCATTTTAATTTTTATATACCAGTCAATTAATTCAACCAAAATTTACGTTTGAAAATGCCAAATTCAAAATCCGATTCGAACTGTGAATTTAAACTAAAATAGAACTGAATTACTGAAAGAAATTGTTGAATAAAATCTATGCATAATGTATTTTTTATATATTTTTTTAAAAACCTATACCCCTATACCAAAATTTTCACATTCGGATCTGGCAACACTGGTGTTCAGTGACTCAAAGCTGGCTAAATAGTTCATATCTCTCTTTCTACAAGCAATCGCAGAATAACTGTAATGTCAAACAGAAAATTAGGAGACAATACGCTTATTGGCCATGTTTACAGAATTTTCTGTTCTGTCTTGCCCTGTTCTATTCCTGTTCTGTTCTGCGTCTAATTATACGCCTGGAGCCAGACATTCTATTAAAGCCATTTTCCCAAGAGTTACCCTAATCAACATTCATTTCTTAGTGATATTTATCTCGAATGCTTCCAGCATCCATAACTGAAATAGTAATTCCAGAACTAATTTGAAAAAATTTCTCAAATGAGTTTTGCTTGCTAGTTCCGGTGAAATAATATTTTTATAATAAGTTTGCATTTTACAATGATATTTTTATCAATATATGTAAGAAAAAAGTAGTGTGCAGCAAAAAGCACTTGTGTAGGAAAGTGTAATACCGAGTTGTAATGAGCGATAATTTCAAACAATTTTCCGGAAGCGAATAGAAAGAAGTGATTTCAAAAATCCTCCCCACCTTTTATTTCCAGTTTTTCCAAAACAATGAAAATGCAATTATCATTACATTATTTAATCATCTCAAAATCTAGAGTTCTATAAGTTTATTAGTACTCACCAATACGATTTTAGTTAAGTGTTTCTATTGTTTACTAACTAGTATGTTACTCAAAAGTCCAATAAGCCAGATAAAATGGGCGATTCATTATTAGCAGCTTGCGAAATTTTATTTTTTGACCAATTTAGGCATAAATACCTTTCTTCAAAATTATCATTACAGGTATTTTAAATGATCTTTTTAGGCAGATTATTAAATTATTGGAAAACAGAGTAGTCCATGGTTAATAGCAAAAAAAAACAAAGTTCTTCTGTAGTAAAACTTGGTTAATTTTCAACTCTAATACTGGCGGTCGTTCGTGTTTAAGGTTTTTATGCGTATTTCTCTGACTGACAATTCCAAATCCCGCCGATTATGAAATAATAGATTAGCGAAGTGTATGGAGAAAATATATGCCCAATGAAATGGCAAGAAAATGGCTTAAAGCATTTAAAGATACCCGTACTTCATGATGAGGAACGCAGTGGGCGACCGTTTGTCATGGCTAAATACTTAGTGCAGAAAGATAATGCAAAAGTGACGATCACTTAGTTCTTCACTTGAAAAAGCATCTAGGAGATCAGCGGTAGGACTATGATAATGATGTCAAAACGATCGTGCTGCGGCAAATATCAAATCAGGCACTAGATTTCTATGAGGGTGGAATTCAAAAGCTGCATGTACGATATGATAAGTGGCTTAAATTTGGTGGTAATTATGTTCCAAACTAGAATTAAGGTACAGACTTTCATGTAAACATAAAATTGTTAAAAAAATGCACTTGTTTTATTTATATCAAAGGTACTTACCTTAAAAACGTACCTCTTAGTAATAAAAAATAAAATCAAGGAAAATTTAAACAAGGTATAATGCTTTCCCTTTATGTAATGAATTTTGCAAATTCTGAATCGTTATTCCTACAAATCAAAATTCTGTTCTTGAATGCGTTGATGATATTTTTCTAAAAGTTTGAGATTTGAATAAAAAATTTGCAAATTCATATTTCAATAGTGAATAGACGAACTTACTTTTTTGACAGTTCCTAAATAAAAATGTCGGCTATTTTTTTTCATGTCCTTTAGACTGGTAAAACCAAGTAAGGGCAATAAGAAAAAAATTGATGTAAGGAGAAGTTACTTATATATTTAACAAATTTATCCACGTAGTCGCTACTAAGATTAAAGCATTTATAGTAACGGGAAATCAGTTTTAAAGTATTCTCCTCATTGATACTGCCTGCCAATATTTTAGCAATTTGACATTGCATTTCTGCTCCCATCTGAAATCCTAGAGCAGTTTTTTGTTTGTGTTGCTGCAACAGTGGTGCATTATAATGAAAAACAACAATGCCTAATAACAAAATCGTCTCTTCTTATCTTCTGTGTTCAGGCATCATGAACACAATGAATATCGGCAGTAAAAAAGTGTGAAATAGGTGAAATGCTCACTGATAATTCAGACGATAAATATTATTGGGAGGCTGTACAAAAATTGGTGCCCTGTTACGATAACTGTCTTAATCTTGGTGGCGACAACGTGAAAAAATAGCTGGGTTGTATAAGTAATTTTTCTATATATTAAATTTTTTAAACCTTTATTTGTTTTGGTAGCTCAACGGTACTCGAAAAAAAAAAATAGCCCTTGTAAAATAATACTTTTACAACTCATAAAGTTAGTCCAATTGTTTAAATTTAATAAATAAATGCGACAAATATTGTGCTACTTTGTAGGTAACCGTATATAATAAACGTAAAAGCACCGGCAATACATTTTCTAAATTTATAAAGTGTTTTTTTTCCGTACTTTCTTGAAATAATGCAGGATAAACATGCAATAAACATAAACTAAACCAATCTTTTCCAGCGCTTTTAATAAAAATGATTTAGGGTCACGAGGGTGCGATCTCGAATAACCTAAACAAAAATCACCTCCCAAAACAATCATAATAAGTAATTTCGATTTCCCTTTTCATACTTAATTGAAATTTTAACTTGACACAGTCAGATAAAAAATAGAAAGTAAAAGTAAAATCAAATATTTTTTATTGACCTAATGCGTTGCATAAATTTACGACATGTCAAGGGGTAATTTTGGTAATTTAACAGATGTGTAGTTTATATGAGCATAGAGCCACCCAGAAGTTGACTTTCTAAAAACAGTACCTCTTTGACCGCGAAGGAACAAACTTTTAACCTATGATCCCTAATAAATGTAAAAATACAATTCAACCCCGAAATAATTAGTATCCGTGAAAAAGTTCCAGGGTTGAAACAGCATCAGTTTTTCTGAGCAAATCATTATTGACTTATAGTGCTTTAAAAAAGCCCTGTGTAGAGAAATCAATACGATGGAATAAAATTATGCAAGAAGTACAGAGATCATATGAAAAATTTATCACTTCGAAATTACGAACTTCAGCAGTAGTTGTTTCATTTATGAAATAAAATGGAAAACCTAAAGATAATTAAAGAGCTTAAAAAATAATTTCCAAGCTAAAAGGCAGTGATGTATAAAAAAGTCCTGCGTGAAAATATAATATTAATTGCATTTTATTTTGTTTTTGTTTGACAAGTGGATGTTTTGTTCATTTACTGATTTTCCTCCCGACTACATAAATCACCAATCTCGTGATGTAGGATTGAAACACGACAAGATTGGCTATTTTAAGAGTGCAATTGAAAGGAGAATGCTATTATCAAATTCCTTACAGCTACTAGAATCCTAATTTAATAAGTTCCCGCCTTGGGGATTAGTTTTCCACTGCAGAAATTGTATTTAGTACTAACTTCCATCATATCGTTTTACCATTCTTCATGTTTATTTTCGCTAAACTTTAATTACGTTTAATTCAAACAAACCCTAATTAACCCCAAATTTATATTCTCATCCGCTGAATTAAATACTTATTTATTCCTCTTTAACTTTTTAAATCTAGTTTAGCTTCAATAACTCGCAAACAGATTTTAATTATTTTTTTTTAATTATTAAAAAGTTTTGCCGGTTAAAAAGAACTTTTTCTACTTTGGTGTCGAAAAAAAAATTCTTTTGACACGCAACTGCGTGCTAAACTACAGCTTGTGTATCGAAATAAAATTAGTGCAATATATTGTTCCCAGCTTGGTAGTAGTGAAATAAATGTAAACGAATATAATGTCTCGTAAATATAAAACCAAAACTATTTAAAATGTGTTTAGTTTTTATAAGTTATTATAGTGAACGCGCAATTGTGATAAGTAATAAATGTAATTGTGACTTGAATATTTAAACGAATGCCACATAAGTGAACTGCCAGAACATTTTATTGAAAACAATGTGGATATTATATATCTATTTCTTTTCAATTCAATGTGCGCGCGTTGTTATTTATATTGGCGTTTAGCGATTTTCTTATTTTTTTTAACAATCGACGGTATATTAAATAAATTGTTAACTGCAAACGTCGTTTGTACACAAAGCGTTTCGTACGAGCAGTGTTCAATATTACAATAAAATTATTTATTAATTTATATACTAAACATAAAAGAACTTCTGATGTACGACGCTGATACAATGCGACGTCATATATGCACATTATTACAGACTTCCAATATTTTAAGGTATTTTGAAAACAAACAATTTGAACTTTTAAATGCATATACACATAATACCCGAAATTAGAGCATAAAGTGTAAGATAGATAAGGTGGCTGCACGAGAACAAAAGTAGTGACCTTTTGTGTAACGCTTCTTTTAGACAAGGATGGAGAATATAGGCCCACATTAACCTAGGCATTAATGGAAAAATATAATGTTTTATTGAGTGATTTTATCGAAAAAATTATATAAAGAAATATTTTCTAAATACTAAATTCTATCATTAAGTGTGGTCATATTTTCATAGAAAGATTTTATAAATAAAATAGAATTTTCTGCTGCGTTTTGTAGTATTTTAGATAATTCATTACATGAAGTGAAGTATAAGTTGCCAAAGAGCGTAATATATATCTCTATCGCGCAGCGTCCTGCTTTACAGCATTCTGTGCATAAAGCGCGCTATAAAGTGACAAAGAGGGTATATTTTACCAATTTTATCTCCTTCACAGCTTTCTACTTTTAGAACATTTTTCAATGCACAGAGCGCAGACTAAAGCATCAAGCCTTTTGCTTTCAATTCTAATCACATTTTCAAGGTCAACTTGTTATTTTTGAAAGGAAAAGTAACTGTGAGAGACAAAAGCATTTCTGATCAAAGTTATTAGCTTTAAGTCGTAGATTCGAATGCTTTAATAACAATTACAGGTTTCCATTTAAGAATTACAAGTTGATATTGAAATGACCTTCACAACCGGAATAAAATTGAAAAGAAATATACCTGTTGCATTATCTCCTTCAAGACAAATATATTTTATTCGAAACGTTTCTTTTTCTCCGCCGGTGGCCCGATCAAAAATTTTAGTAGAAAATTGCATTTTGTATTTTGCATTTCAACAATTTCAAAAGAAGGGCGACTAGGGGTGAAACGAACATGTGTATGCAGCCCACTGATTTAAATTTAACAGGTAAAGTACTGCATAGTCCATATAGTCCGCCGAACTTGGAATGTAGTGTTGTAGATAAAGTGGTTTTCCTCTTCAGCTAATGATTAATTCGCTAAGTGTATTATATATTACTGTCAGAATCATGTTTATATAGAAAATTTGAACAAATCGTTGGAGCAGTTTACAAGATATTCGATTGGCTTCAAATAAACTACTCTTAATTTTTGAGAAAATCAGGTGAACAGTTTATACATGCGCGTTGTGGATGGAAATTTACATTAATTTGATGTATCTGATCAATCCCATGCAGATATGCAGTATGAATGCCATAAAAGTTTGTTTTGTTTACATTTTATACTTCTATTTTGTAAAATTTTAAACGAACAATATAGTGCCCCATTTCAAAAGAATGGCTTTACGTTATAACAGACCGTTGCAATTTGCTGTTGCAAAAAAATTTTCATAAATCAAGTTCATTGAAAATGTATAGCTTTTGCACTTTTACAAATCCATGATAATTTCGCAATTAAAATATTTAATGAACATTTCTATTTTCTTTTTAAGTGATGGTATTGTTAAGATCGATGCTTTGGAATAAAATATCTGAAAGACAAAAACATATAATTGCAATGTGGTGATAAAAACGTTAGGGCTGGAGAATGAGTTGAAGGTTTTGAATGGTAAAGTAATCTTTGAGAACTTGACATTCGGTAGTTCATTTGCAATCGATCATAGAAAATGCTTAGGGTACATATTTGAATTTATATTAATGTAATTTAACGAAATTAGAATTTTTAAGTGAAACAATTCTCCACTTATTTTCATGGTTTATAGTTACGCACGTGTTATGCGTCTGCGATTTCGATATTTTTAGTTAAGTGAAGGTTACTTAAATATTTTTTCACCTTCACATATTTTATTCATGTGCTTTATCTGCTATTCGTAAGTCGATCAGTTGAATACAAAAGTTGTGTTTATAAATGTGCAAATGTTCTACGTCTGGTCCCAACATTTACCACATCGCTCACTACATTATTAATGCTCTTGTTTTTCTTCGAACAATATTAAATAGTTTATATACATGATGAAAACCCCTTTCTCAGTTTCAATGAAAGAATTACAGATTTTAACTGACATATTTATAAATTAATAACTCATTCAATTAATCATTCATGATTAAATTTTTAAAACATGATCTTATTAATTTTATATTGAAAACATTGGTATTTTTTGTTCAGAAACAGTAATTTAATAACAAGTAGGTTTAAGAAGGCGATTAATAACCGAAACGATGAATTAACGTGTTATTTGTGATCAAGATTTTTAATCGCTTTTACCTATACGAATCGACGACAAAAATTTTCCGTTGATCACATCATATAAAATGTTATAAAACTTAAAAAATAGTTTACTATAATTTTTACCAACAACTATTGTTATATATATCAAATATAAATGGTTTAAACACACGTGCATACATCCGATGTTTTACAGATGCATTTTCACATCCGACAATTTAGCCAGACGCGTACACATACAATATTTTACAGACGTAGTTTGATATCCGATCTTTTTCAATTAACCTAGCTGTATAACCGAAAATTTAATTGATTATATAAAATTATGTTTTATGCCACTTTAAAATAAGTTGCTTAGTTTAAAAGTTCCACATTTATAAAGATAAAATGGTTTTTACATGTGTAGAGAAAGAAGTTTCTTCAAATAAAATAACCACACAAATCAGCTAAATATTTATAACAAACGGCATGGGTTAATTCATGCAACTTCCAGAGGGCTGAAGGTTCAGTGAAGTAGCCTTCTTTCGGCATGGTCACGAGCTTAAATAAATTCTAACAGTAAAATATTATATAATTGTTTCAATATACAAATAATCGAAAATTGTGGAAATTGATCCTTAATCTTACCCTCCTACAGATCAGAATTGGGATTTAAGCGCTTGGCCTATATTGTGCGTTATTATTTAATTTTTTTTCTTGCGGCACGTGGTTTGTTGAATATATTGCATATATTTAACTGGGTGGTAGAGAAGTTAGTAAACGCTAGGAGTACGAAGACTCTACAGAAGCCATTCCAGAGATTCCTATGAGGATGAACGTTTTAGGGGTGGAAAACGCCGTAAAAGCGATTCGGAAGATTCCCGCAGGAATGATCGCTTGAAGAAACGGAAGCCCAGTAGGAGTGTCTCGAGTCAGAAGAATCGCCATCAAGTTAGGTTTGAGAAGAGATCTTGGCAATTAACAAAAGGCGTTTATGATCGCTGTTCATGCAGCCAATTATAGTCGGACGAGGGGTTTGCCCAACTTGCTGATACTTTGTCAGGTATTGTGCAAAAAGGTGTTAGAAAATCAAACCATTTTTTAACGATAAATTTCTGAAGAATGTGATCCGGAGGTGTGTAAATTTTCTTTTAATAATACAGGTTTACAAAAAGAAAAAAATTCCTATGTATTTGACCGGAATGTGATTTTTATGTATTTCGATTCATTTATCCGGGCTCAGAATAGCGTCATCATGTCAGGAGTATTTATAATGTGAAATTAGTCAAAAATGGAAACTGAAGGATTCGATATAATTTCTACAAACTGAATTAGAATTTGGATTCGAAAAAGCTCCATCTCATTCGGGTTTGCTCTAATTCGCCAAAAAATCCAAATGCATATTATACTTAATGAATAACTTCTTCATAGTATCATTAGAACGACAAAATCATAAAAGAAGAGGATGTTCAATGTTCTTCATTAGTTTTGCAAACATAAAATCGTATATATGGGTAGCAAAATTTTCGAAAGAGGCATGCCACTTGGAAAATTAATTTTGCCATATATGTAAAAGGCGAATTTGACTGAGGTTCGTCAATTTTTGAGACTTGCGGGATATTTTCGTAAATTCGTTAAAGATTATGCTTAAAAAGTAGAGCCACTTACAAACTTGCTCAAGAAAGATATAATTTAGAATTTGTTATCGGAGTAGTCTAGGATAGAACAGGAAACAAAAACGGTCTTGCATTTAAAATCCCGAATTGCCCACTAAACTACATACAGATGCTAACTCAGTCGAATTGGGTGCAATGTTAATACAAATAGACTATAGAGAAAACTAATTAATGATTACTAAAGTCGAAGGATCAGAGCTGTGGAGAAATTGCAAAATGAATATAAAATGATATAATTTACAATTATTTAACTATACGATAGTATATTTATATGTTCAGGTTTTGAGATTCGTGCGTAATAAATTATTAAATAATCCAAGCTAACCAAACCCTACAGCCACAAATACCGGATCTATCCGTATCCTAAAATTTTGCAATCTCTATTATTAGGGTTCATGAGTAGAAATAGCACTGAATATTTCCATTATTTAAAAAAAATCAGTTATTAAAAAAAAAGTTGTTTCCTTGGATTTAATATATAAATTTAAGATTAACTAGTAGGTTATTCAATTAATTGTAAAGTAATATTTACCTGATAAATAAATTTATCTTACCTGAAACAAAATAAAAACAAATCAATATTATATAGAAAATGCGATGTATATTTTTATAATATAAAGTGAAAACAAAATCCAACTTATATTATCTTTTAAGATAAAAACAAAAACTTATTGTAGATCAGAGCTATACTTCATTATACGAGTTTTAAAGTCATCAGTAGTGAATGGAACTAACCAAAAATTTTAATGTATAGTCACTTTAATTAAAATCAAAACAAGTATAAAAGTTAGGTGATTTAGGCATTTTCCAATGAACAACGTCATTTCGAACTATTCCTCCGCTGAACTTTACATTATTACAATTTCCAAGTGTATTTGAGTTTAAGTAGTATAAAATTTAGACAATTTAATTAGTCATAATGACAAATGCCCTGTTAAAAAAATAGTATTTCGTTAATGTCGCAGTTATATATTAGTATATTATACGAAAATAATTAAACACTTCTGGTTGCTATTATTAATTTAATTAATTAATTATAACAGATATGGAAGGATTAAAAACTGTGTATTGTAATATATTAAGGTAATTTACTAATGGAAATAAAACAAATAACATTGTTAATATCAAGTGGTATTTATTATTACCGTGATCGGTTTCGATTAATTTTTAACCATTTACGAACGGCGATAGGACACCGAAACCGGTCGCGGTAATAATAAATACCACGTGATATTAACAATGTAATTTTTTTTATTTCAATGAATCATGAATAAATATCACATAGTAACGGTCTCCAAAATTCAATTTTTGAAATTAAGTTCCTCAGGAGGGTTCAAGGCATATCAAAAATGGATAGAATAAGAAATGAACAAGTAATACAAGAACTATCAGTACAACCAATATTAAAGTACATCGAACAGAGACAGCTTCGCTGGTGGGGACATATCCAAAGAATGAAAAAAGAAAGGCAAGTGTGAAGAATATACGAAGCGAAACCGCAAGAGAAACAAAAAATGAAAGACCAAATCAAACGTGCAACAACCAAATAAGAAAGCTCTTAAAGGAGAGGGGGAAAATCTAGAAAGAATCAGAAGAATTAACAAAAAATAGAACAGAACGGAAAAAATTCATTATGAATTTATGTAAAATACACCTTTATTTTATATACATAATACTTAAAATGTAAAAAAAAGATTAGCGAAGTAGGAACATGCTGTATATATTATATTAAAATAAATATGTTAATTTTACTGGATTTCTAATTTGGAGTGCATTTATCATATTTAAGGAAATTCACAAATGCATCACAATCAGTTTTTTAAATGTTTGTGAATGTCCATTTTGCCTTAACTAATTAAATAGCGATATATACCGAGTCTAGTAGCCGATTCAGCTGGTCAGCACAAAAAGATCTAGGGGCTTTTTGAGGTAGAATTTGATATCCTTTCGATTACCGCCATAATTGGGTGGTTCCATTTAAAATTTTTAGGGAGATTTTGACGGCGTGATCTTGACGTGACCTTTGACCTTGATAAAGGTCATGGGTAGATGGGGAATTTATTGCACTTCTAAACCATCCGGGCGGTGCAACCTCCCAGAGTTGCCCCTCTTTTAGATGTTCCGGCCTTTTTGGCACATCCTTTACATAGGGCATATCAGGTATGCCAACTCATTTACTGCACAATTTCAATGACGTGCACACTAAGTTGAATATATTTATAATAGTTTTCATCAAATTTTAAAGTTTGTATCATTATTTATATAATTTTATCTTGTTTTTGTTATATACGATTAATGTTTGTTTACTGATATATTATATTACGTATAACCCCGATGAATCACTTAATAAAGCGAAACGTCGGCATATTAAATTGATTTATGATTGTTTTGCCCTAAGAACAACGAAATGTATACCTCTTATTAAGCTTAAAAGCTATACTATTTCTTTTCGGAAACAATTTACAGTCGATTCCTATTGGCCATGCATGAAAGAACCGCATGGAAATTTGAAGAACCGTAAATAGTAATAGTGTGTGCAGATTTAAAAGTAGCTGCTCTTTTACTACAGTTACAGCAAGGATAGATAGAATTCTGCTGTTTCCTGTGTTAATGGAATAGTTTAGTATGAGCAGATGATTTTATAAGAAAAATGACCTCTTACAGTCAGGAAAATAAAACGTGCAGTATGTGTCCAACGAAGATATTGCTACCACATGAATATATAAAATTAGGACTAATGAAGAATTTTGTGCAAGGTATGGATAAAAGTAGCCCGGTATTTCAATACGTTCCAAGGAAGTTTCATAGGCCAAGCAAGGCAAAAACAAAAGGAAGGCATTTTTGTTGGGCCGCAAATAACAGTTGACAAGAAGAATGCAAGGATAAATTTTCTACAAGTAGCTACTAACTTCCTAGGAAACAAGAGGTCAGAAAACTATTGTTATAGTATAAGGAAATAGGTTGCAATATGTATTTGAAAATACATTTTCTTGATTCCTACCTAGATTTTTTTCCATATAAGAATTTATTAACCTGCAAATCTTTCAACAATTTCACCTAAAAACTATGATTTTATATAATTGTTATGAATTAATGAAAACTATGAATAAATGATAAACGAATAAATTATTTTTCTAATAAGGTAATAAAATGGTTTGAAGTGTAGGAAAAAAGTAATAAAAATCAGAAAGCGAAATTCTTAAGGTAATAATACCAACAACATAAACGATGCGTACTCTAGAATAAATGTCTCAAATAAATGAGAATTGCACGGTTGAAAAACAATTTACGAGTGGCATTAAAAGTATGAACAATTAAGCTGGTTCTTGATATGACGTTTTTGTCTAGGAGGAAAGCTTTATGATGAAGTATGGAGTATTCCTCGGCTGGGGAACAGGCGCACATTTTCCTCACTCTATTTAACGAAAAGTGCTTTGCCTTGCATCCGAGCGTTTCTTAATTTGTAATCTCACGAGCCCATTGAAAAACTTCCACAAAATATAAAAATTTAAATGAAACCGTAAATCTAACAAAGACACAAATAATCAACGAATTAACTCCTCACAATAAATCTGGGAAACACTAATATGAACAAAGCATAATTACACTACTTTAAAAATTTCGGTCAAACTGAGTCGAATTGCAATTCGATCAATTCATCCCAAAATGATTTTATCCAATTTACTACTTTAATGAAGCGTAGATTCGCGCTCCTAATTGCATTTTAATTGCGTTTTTGCAAATCGCAATTTAAATATCGTAATCACAGCATTTTTACATATTTACTTCTTTATTATTTCGATTGTCTGCGCTGCTCTAATAACCTTAAACTTTATTATATTTTATTTAAAATTGAATAAGTTCGTATTCTTTCAGGGAAATGTTTAAGTTCAAATTTTACTAATTAAATTACCCTTAAATAAAATTTTTAATATCGTTGAATAAAAAACTCATCTGCCGAACGAAACTAGAGATATGAGAAAGGTATAAGAAGTAGAACGCAGGCGGAACATGCAGAAGCTACTAAATTTTTTTCACTCAATTCGATTTGGTCATTCATTTGCGATTTACTGGACCCGTATAGATACGATGAAATATTTCGAAACCTTGAATTCTTGATGCACCTCGTGAGCCAGTTGCTACACGAATTCAATGTACATAACTAGTATGTTACATAAACATTTCTACTGCCTCATTTAGTGTTATTTTGAATAATTTAGCATAAAAAACATTTTTTAGTAAACAGATACTCCTATGTCATTAAAATTTTCTTGTATTCGGGGACGTATTGAAATCTGGTAAAGTTTCTAATAGACAAAATTGAATATTGTTACTTTGCTTACAATAATTGAATAAATAGTAGATCATAATATATTATATCGTTTCAAGCATATTAAACGCAACAATTTTCAATACATTGAAATTTTTGGTTATGCAAATAAGAAAGTTATAAGGGTTCAAAAATTAAATAGATATTTTTTTAATAATTTATCAGTTTCCAATGCTGATATTGCGATATTAGTAAATTTGTACAAAAAGCTAGGTAATATATTTGAAAACAAATTTTATGCACTAATGAATACTGCGAATTAATTCTCTGTATCTTATCTAGATCTTGAATTGTTAATAGATATATAGTCAAAAAACTAACATAATCTTCGGTATTCTCCTCTACACATGGTTTTTATATATATAAAACAACACAACAACTCAATAAATTGAATTGACCACAAAAAAAAGTTTTTTGATATCTCCAATGGAGAGAATTTTGAAGTGTTAAATAAACGAAAAAAAAGAATAAACACAAAAAATTAAATTAATTGTAAATTTAAATGAAACACCCTCGAAGATACATACAAATGAAATTTGTTTGTGGATACTTGAGTGGGTTTTACAGCAAATTAACCTATTTATAATCACCCCAGGTTATGTGAAGTACCTTAAATTTGTAGAAATATCAATATATCTCCATAATACAAACGAATCGGACCCATGATTTCTAGTCCATTTTAATCAGAAATTTGATGTACAATCACATATAGCTCTGTATCGGTATTGAAACGGAATATTCTGTATATCTATCACTTCAACAACCTTTAAACAATCAAATCCTCTAATCCTACATTAAAGTTGGACAAATATAATAATTAGGATATACACCGAATAGTGAGGATTATAAAGGTTTCGCCAAGTATATCATCAGGAAACAATAAAAATCTGTTATTTGGATGATTTTAGGGGTGAATGTTTATTTATAAACAGAAAATACTTTCAAGTTGTATTTTAAAGGATATTTGAAAAATTTCAAAGATTTATTAGGGGTAAGAATTTTTATAGTAATGTATAATTCTTAATAATAAGACAGGCTGACAAATTAAAGAAAAAGTTTTGTCCTTTAAACGAAACCTATCAGAATAAATAATGTCGCATGAAATAAGAATAAAAAATGAAAAAATTAAAAACCTAACGTGTAGTTTTTTGCAATCATGCTATTTTTGTAGACGTGGGCTAAAGCCTGCAAAAAAATTGGTTTTGTCTTTTAAACCACACTTATATCACAAAAAGTGAACAAAATGAGAAGACTAAAATATTAAAAAGATAAAAATCTACCCTGTAACTTTTTGTAATGACGCTCGAGTTCTGCAGGTCAAAGAAAAGTGTCAATGCAAAAAAACTACACGATAGATTTTAGCACGTTATTAGTCAAATCAAAAGGAAGTGAATGCATAAAGCGGCCCTTACACGGTCAATAATTATGATATTCCAAAATACGAACAGTATTTTATATAATCACAGAATCAGCCATCAGAATTTTGTCCACCTCACACGGTCATTCCAAATCATCAGTATTTTCCTCGGTATCTTAACAGACAGCTGAACGAGAGCGAGCCACTCGTCACCAACGTCTCTAGTTAGTACTGGTTTGGATATTGAAGTATTTATGATTTGGAATAAGTGGCCCTTACACGGTCAATAATACTGATATTCCAAAATACTTATAGTATTTTGAATAATCACAGAATCGGCCATCAGTATTTTGTCCACCTTACCCAGCCATTCCAAATCATCAGTATTTTACTCAGTATATTAACAGACAGCTGAACGAGAGCGAGCCACTTGGCACCAACGTCTCTAGTTAGTATTGAGGTAATGATGCGAAATGACATTACACTATCAGTATTACTGCCAGTATCCCCACCACTTTGTGGGCGTCACTGGGCGTGGTCAGATATTGAAGTACTGATGGTTTGGAATGCACAACATTTTGTAATACGTCAGTTTATTCTTCATTACTTCAATACTAGACCTTACAAGACCAATAATGCCGTCAATATTTTTACGTAATGACAGTATTATTGACCGTGTAAGGGTCTTATGCGTAATATACTGTCGTGATTGGTTTATTTCTCTAAAATTCTTAAATAAGATTAGTTTAAAATGTAGCAAAAGAATAATGTTTATAGTTAGGAGAAATTTTCCGGTAATTAAGTGATTTATTTCAGTTTATTTGATTTAAAACTAATATTTCAGTGTTCATTTATTCTCTTCCATTGTTAAAAGTGCATTTAAAGCACTGTTTATTTCGTTGTTTGCACGGTTATACAATCATGTTATTGGATTTTATTTTTTTTTGTTTGTAATTTGCTTTTACGAAAAATAATCAAAAACAAATAATAGATCAATTGTTTAGTTATATTAGATTTATTCATAAAAATGTTCAAATATGTTATTTATGTCAATTGCGTTATATAAAGAAAAAAAAAATGTAATTTCATAAAAATAAAACTGTGTTGTTTGTAGAATGGGAATGAAAATTTATGTGTGTGCTATTAGGATAAGGTAATTTGTTACGTTTACGATCTACGTTATGTATATAATAAATTAACCATTAAATAAACGATGAGAATATGAAAAAAAATGTAGGTAATATGTTTGTGTGACTTGTAAAATTTGTTTAAATCATAAAATAATATCATATTACATGAATAGAGTGCTCTAAGATTTCCATTAAAGGTATTATTGACTCTAGTTTAATGGTGTTATTAAATTACTAACGAAAATTACATTAATAAATTTCAACAATTGAAGACATTGGTGCAAGAAGGAATTAGCTCTAATTTGTCAGTTCTAAGATATGAAGATGTTTGTGCCAGTAGCTGAAATATTTCGACCAGGACCTTTCGGAACGTAATATCAATATTTAATTTGGAAATATATTCATATTTAAAACCAAGTTTCGTTCTTGCAAAAATCGAGTTAACCCCTTCTTGCACCAAGGTTTTCAATTGTACATATATCTGTTGATTTGTCCAATTCAATAAATTATACAAAATGATCATAACATTTCTGTAATCTACCAACCAACCCTATAGATATTAATATTCTATATAAATAAATATAAAATCAATGATGCAATCTTTTAGTTATAAGTTAAATGTAAATGTAATCAAAAGGCCTACACTTGGTGATATCAAGCTTTCAAAACAATTAGCCCTTATTTAGTCTAATAATCCTTTTATTAAAATAAGTGAATCGATACAAGATATTTTGTCATTTGGTTACATGCTTCGATTACTTGTTATCCTCCAAATGTTACTTATCTGTTTTTCAAAATGTTAGATAGAAAAGTATTGCGATTCATTGTTATTGTTTATTAATTCTCCCCTACACAATAACATTGAAGGGTAATGTTGTATTCAACTCCTTTTAATTAGATTATATATATAATCTAATGCATTAGCACTAAGTTAGTTGTCAGTAGTCAGTCAATTCTGTTGTAAGCTCTTAACCTACACTTAGCTGGCTTAAGTTCTTTTTAAGACTTAAGTCAAAATATTATGTAATAGAGTTAAAAAATGCACTTTACTTTTATGTGACATCCGAACATTACATAAAAACTGTTGTCAGAAGTGGGATCGCGAAGAATTAATCATGAAGATCAAAGAAAAAGTGATCGGATTAAAACGCGATTTAAAATTTAATTAATCCAAAATCATATATCGCTCAATTATAAATGTATAACACACATTACAAAACTAATATGGATTTTGTCAAATGGGCAAGTAAAAATATAAATGCACTAAAACTTTTGTAATTGGATTTTAATGAATATGTGAATTTTGTATTTTGTATGCTACAAAAGAAAGTTAAACTATAGAATTTAATTTGTATAGAAATAAAAATATTTGGAATTTGATGGAAAAAGATTTGTGCAGGCAATGTTATAATTATATGTTTTGATGAAAATGGGAATTCGTATTTGACGTGCTGAATACGAATCCGGGCTCCAAATTGCTGCATCGCGCCAAGTTTTTTGAAGAAATGGTTGATTTTGATCAAACGAATAATGACATCAAAACATAATTCTATGTTCATTGACGGGCTGTATACAAATTCGGGCTTTAAAAAGCTTTATCTCGTCGAGCTTTCTACGAAATCGACGAAAAAGCTCCAAAAATCGATTCTTTTTAAAATTTTCAGCAAAAGATTTTGAAAACATCGCAACATCTAAGTTTTGATTTAAAAAAAAATCCTGATATGATGCAGCAATTTGGAGCTGGGATCGATCAGTACGTCGAAGTATATGGGAATAACTTGGTTTGGTATCAAAAGCATCACTTTTCATTTTTGTAAACCTGTGTTATTCGCGGTATTGCTATGGCCAGCACAATCTTCGAATCCAAATCTAATAGAGCAGATGTGTTATTTTTGCTTTTTTTCCATATTTTCTCAGATATGTAGACTGTTCTTGTTTTGTATATCTTTACTTCCAAACTTTTGCTGATTTTAATCTGTAACCTGGGGAGTTTTTTGTGCGACAGTGTTATAAAATTCTCCTTTCGTTGCTATACTTTTAGTTGCTCTTAGTGCACGAATAATATGTACGAGATATATACATACCTTTCCCAAACAGCACATTCTTCGTGTAATCGTTTTAAATTCTGTTAATGTTTTTATTAATTCGTTTCAAAATGTAAAAAACCATACTACTATTATTCTATTTGCTTCTGCAGAGCTAAAATCTAGATAGTCATGAAATTCGGTTGAATCTTCAGGATATTTATTTTTTGTGGCAGTTTTTTGAAATTTGAACATGTACACTATACAAGCGTAGGAAAAAAACGGTTCTTTTATTAAACATTTATCCGTTACAGTGTGTTTGATAAGTCGATTATTTTTTCTTTCTTGAAATTTGCGCACTAACTATATTGGTTATTGGCATTTTAATATAGGAATAACAGCTTAATCAATTTTTCGTGCCCAACTCTATGATCAAACCCAGGACCCCGTATGCGAAAATAAAGGATGCTATACATTGCATCAATTTTTATAATTACATTTCCATTACTAATTCTATTAAATTAGTTATTAAATGTTGCAAAAGGATGGATTTCATTTCTGCTGTTTTATATTAAGGAAGATACTAAGTAATAAAAACTAATAAAGATTAATTAAAATTAAATTAAATATTGGGGATACAAAGTGCAACATTTGGTTTAATTTTGAAAGAGGAAAAGCGCTTTTCCGGCGATGTATAAACTCTAATATTGAGCTACATTAACCTTATGTGGGTAAAGTGGCCATAAAAAGGTATCGAGTATAGTGACAAACCACAGAACATATCAGCTCAGTACCCTTGCTAAAAGTAATATATCTGAGCGGGTGTCTCATTAGGGAGCATACTTCGTAAATAGAAAGTTCCCCTAATATTAGGGTCCCGTTTCCTTAGGGATGGCGAATAGGGGTGGGAAGAAAGATCCTACTCGTTACCTGCCTTCTGAGAAATCATTGTCATTTCTAGTTCATATTCTAAATTTTTACTTAAATTTATTACTACAATTTTATGGAAATATTGTAGCTTCAGTAAAGTAAATTCAATATTTAATGCTGGCACTGTGTCAGGTGTAATTTAGAGATAAAATTAGGATGAACTGCCTATAGGAATTAATTTTTTTCTTTTTGACCATCGAATAACCATAGGTAATTGAAAACATTGTGATGGTCAAAAAATCCAAATTGAATTTTTCATAAATTTGATCATTTTATGAACTCCTGAATAAAAAAAAAAATAGTTTTATAAAAATATCTTCTCGCATGTGTGCATGTGTGTTTGTGTGCGTCTCTGCCTAAACGAGTAGCATCACTCCCACTATTTGCACCACCGCAACGCGTATTCGTTGAACCCTTACCTGCCATTTTTTTTTGTTTTTAAATTGTTGAAATACAATATGCAAATTAGTAAAAGTTCTTCTCTACAAAGCTATCCTAATACATAAATTACGAGTACAATTATATGATAAAGTATAAGACAAATAGTCAAAAGAATTTATTATGATTGAAAAGCGCATTATGGCGTGAGGTAGAAAACACAGATGCCCACAGAAATAATTTAAAAATAGTGCTTCATTTCGCTACTGGAAGTTTGAAATACTTCTTGCACTCCAATTTAACGAGAAAAGTTGATATTTTCTTTAAATCTGATTTTTTTTCCAAAACAACACACCTTCAAAAATTATTATAACTTATAATTGTCATACTAACAAAAAATATTGTATTGAGTTAACTTTTCTAAATAAAATTTGAAAATCGTTAAAATAAAATTTTCATTTAATTTGAGTACTACATAGTATATAACACATGCTAGTAATATATTCCCCTACACAAAACATAGGGAAATAGTTGCAGAAACTGTTTAAGAAATTAGATTTTCAATTATTACAAAACAGTATTTCACTTCCGATCAAACTCTACATTTGTTAAAACAAAAATAGCGCTGCAGCATTTGGTGCGTCAATGTATCTACTTTGTGAACATAACATAATATAATTGGAAAGTCTTATAATGAATAAAAACACATTTTCTAAAACGGTAATTTTGGGAGAATTTGCCTCGCATGCGGGGCAACTTTTATCGGGCTACGAGGCAAGATTTCCTGTGTTAATTAAATGGAAAAAAGCAAAAAAGAATTAAAAAAATTTTTTTTTGTTTTTTTTAATTAATTTTTATTTTAACCATTATAACATGTAACAATTGTAAAAAAAAATTCCCTAAATTCTAGATAATAATATTTTGCTTTTTAAAGAACTAAATAAATTTAATTTTTTTTCTCGCTTAACTCTAATCAGATTGTTTCGATAGACAGTTAATAAGTTTTCACACAGAAAGTTTGCCAAA